>JBBPCY010073766.1:0-10099 GCA_037974405.1 Brachyalestes nurse | reverse complement strand
CAGACAGACAGACAGACAGACAGACAGACAGACAGACAGACAGACAGACAGACAGACAGACAGACAGACAGACAGAGCCGCAAACTGTACAAACAGTGAACAGAAAAAAGGGAAAAGTAGTCTCTTATTTTTTTTTCCAGAGCTGTATATAAAGTATTTCTGCAGAGTTTTAACTTTTATTTTAGATTTTAGATTTTATATTGTTGTCTGTGTGACCATACAGTCATAAGAAGTTTCCTCTAGGATCAGTGCAGGTTTCTGGTTCTGATACATCAAACCACGACACGTTTCACAGGTCACCCACATTCTAATGATTCTCTTTTCTGCAGAAGCCACACGTCTGTCTGACTCCACACTCTCTAGTCCAGCACTTACGCGGCTGCGAGCCGTCGCCTGCTGCCGCTCTGGGGGGCGGGGCAGGCGCGGCGGGCTCCAGCTCAGGGCAAGAGCTCTGCCCCCTACTGGTCCACGCAACACGCTTCACATCATGCTGCGCCTCAGCTGCAAGACAACGACACAGATGAAGCAAACGGCATCCGCACAGACACGCAGCCCACTCAGCCCAGAGCCACAGCAAACCAAAACAGCCACAGCAAACCAAAACAGCCACACAACATCCCAAGGGCTCCTCAGCCTCAAATGACCAGGACTCAGGAAACCGCCTATCTCAGATTTGACAAAAACGTGATGTAATATGAGTAGGACATCTGACGTCACTAATTTGACCTTCTATATCTCACTCTGAAGTATCTTTTAGTCCATATTTTTTTCCAGCTTCTGTTTTTGTAGTCGTATTGAAGACACACAGCATGAAAAAAACAATTAATGTGAGGAGCATCAGAATAGACAATTCAAATCTTGCTCCATTTACTCTTATAACATAAAAAAGTCACTTTTTCCCTTTTCTTGCAAAAACATACAAAATGCAACACATTAAGTCACAGCAAGGCCTAAGACGGCAAGATTAAATGAATGATTTGCCAAAGTAATTAATTTGTACAATTTTCCCCTCGTTCCACAGTCAATCAGCCAAGACATGTTTGGAGTTGCACATTTGTCTGATTATTTTGTACTGGAGAAATTCAACTGTAAGGTTTGAATGTCCTCACTTTTAGCTCCAGTTTACATAGGCACTAAATATGACTGGTCAAATATGTTACAGGATTAAAGACATTCAGCCACATTGAAAGAAACAAAAGTATACAATTTGCACACTATACATTAGACACAATGACATTATCTCCTGAAAGTTTTAAGGAAATCCGAGACGGTCAGTCTGGAAGCCCTGGTGATTTCAGAGAGACTGAACCCAAACCGTCTTCAGAAAGACACAAAGCCAACGCAGAGGAGAAGCACACAGAACTAAACCTCTTCTCACAGCAGTCAGTAAAACACACCACCGCAACACAGGCTTGAAAACAGACTAGCAAAGGACTAACTTCTGGAAAATAATGAGACACAACCTTCAGCACTACAGAGAAATGGCCTTAAGGAGTCTACTTAAGCAGTATTAAGGTTTACTTAAGCAGTATAAAGGTTTACTTAAGCAGTATAAAGGTCTATTTAAGCAGTATAAAGGTGTACCTAAACAGTTTAAACATGTACGTAAGCAGTATATTGGTCTACTTAAGCAGTATATTGGTCTACTTAAGCAGTATAAAGGTTTACTTAAGCAGTATAAAGGTTTACTTAAGCAATATAAAGGTCTATTTAAGCAGTATAAAGGTGTACCTAAACAGTTTAAACATGTACTTAAGCAGTATATTGGTCTACTTAAGCAGTATAAAGGTGTACTTAAGCAGTATAATGTTCTACTTAAACAGTATAAAGATATACTTAAACAGTATAAAGGTCTACTTAAGCAGTATATTGGTCTACTTAACAGTTTAAAGGTCTACTTAACAGTATAAAGTTGTACTTAAACAGTATAAAGGTGTACTTAACAGTATAAAGGTCTACTTAAACAGTATAAAGGTCTACTTAAACAGTATAAAGGTCTACTTAAACACTATAAAGGTCTACTTAAACAGTATAAAGGTCTACTTAAACAGTATAAAGGTCTACTTAACAGTATTAAGGTCTACTTAACAGTATAAAGGTCTACTTAAACAGTATAAAGGTCTACGTAAACAGTATAAAGGTGTACTTAAGCAGTGTATTGGTCTACTTAAGCAGTATAAACGCTGGCAGCAGGGGGCAGCACCCCACCGGCTAAACTAGCAGCAGTAAAACAGGATTGGGAGTAAAATCAGTGCACAGATCAGAGAGGTGGAGGTAAAAGCTGCAGAGACTACAGTCATCAGTGCTACACTATACAGCGGAAGAAAGTCAGAGTAGTGTAGTGTTATGGATGTAAAGCAGAAGGAAAGAAATCTAACAGCGCAATTAACATCATATAAAACGTTTTATGATCACCTATATCTATTTACAGTATAGCTTGTGGTAGTCGGTCAATTTTTATCATTTCGGATCTTTACTCCAGAATTAACTTTAAAATGAACTGCAACATCAGTTAACCTGCAAAACTATTAATTTGCATTTACATCTACAACAGGAAATCAAAGGGAGTGGGAGTTCAGCATAGTGCACAGAAGTGCATTATTTTTTAGCATTTTCAGTCTTAGAATTGTCTATATTTCTGCTTTAATATGAGCAACAACATCACCAGAAGTCTGAAAGACAATAAAGCAATAATTAAACCTAATTAAACAAAAAAGACAAAAATATTAGGCCTGGCCACTTATTAATTGATGAAAATGATCCAATATCACATATTTGGGGGGCAAAAGTATGTAAGCCTTTGATTTGATGCATGTTATTCACATACAAGAAAAGTTAATATGGACTAGCTACTAGGTCATTGACAGAAAAGTCGACTAGTCGACATCAGAGGCACGCGTCAACACCCTTAGAGAGAAGTCGACTAGTTGTGTGGTTTTTTTGGTGTTAAAGTACAGTAACCGTACCGACGTACTGCAAAGTATCCGCTAGCCAACATGGCTAACGCTAGCACTGCAGGGAGTCGTCCTGCCGGCTTAAACTGTTCCCACTTTCTGTTGGACGCTTAAATTTGCCAGAAAATTCAAGGTATCAGCCTTTGTTTTGTTTTGTTTATTTGTCGTGTTGACTGTTAATGTTCCAGAGAACTTTTAATAAAAGTTGCTCAGTGTTGCACACCCGTGTTCCTCCTCTGCGTGTGTGATGACATCAAACGACTAGTCGACTCGACTTCGACTTTGCTGACCGACTAGTCGACTTGAAAAAGTGGGGAGTCGTTAATGACCTAATAGCTACTATATAAATTTACAACGTGGCTATTTCCTAACATAAGCTCAGGTATCCTTATTCACTCGTTACTACCACTCTGTGACAGCAGACCCGTCTGTATAAAGCGCCTTCGATCAAAGTGTGTGTGTGTGTGAGAGAGTGTGGGGCAAGGAGGGGCTGAGTGAATCAATGTACGGCACGCAGCTCTAAATACAGAAGATCAATATGTGGCAGTCAGTGTTGATATTGTGGCGGGCCGTAACAAATAAATCAATGTATGGGAAACACTTCCATTCCTCAAACAGAACAGCTTCAACTCTGGGGGATGGGTGAGTTTCCTCATCAGGTCCTTCCACAACGGTTCCACTGAGTTCAGGTCACAACTCCAAAACTTTTACTTTATTTTTCTTTAACCACGGTTTGGTAGAAAGACATGACCCATTTTCTCTTCAGACTCAGTCCACAGACAGAGGTCTTGACATTTTCTTGAAGAATGTACTGTTATAATTCAGACTTTATCATTTCAACAAGGTTCTTTTTGGAGAGCAGTAGGGTTCTCCTTGCAACCCCTGCCATGCAGAACATCAACATTAGTCAACACTAGAGGGGTCTTTAGTTCCCCACAAGTTATCCTGGGTTCTTTCAGGACCTCACAGACTCTTGCACACCTTGATCTTGAGATCTTTGTTGAGTGTCTTGGGGTAACAATGGTCCTGAATTTCCTCCATTTGTACACACTCTGTCCGACTACAGACTGGTGGAGCCCAGATGGTTTTCTAACCTTTCCCAGCCTGATGAGCATCAACAGCTCAAACCTCCTTTACACTTGCCATGATACACTTCTACAAACACCCATAGTGAAGAACATACACTGTTCTTAATACAACAGGGCACACTCAGGGCAACTTCCCCTTCAAACTAACTGCTAAGGCTAAAAGTTCACATACTTTTACACTCAAAGTTATGTACAAATACTTTTCTCAATGAAGTATAGTAACTATAACAAACATAATATAAAACCAAGTATAATATTTTGTCCCACTCAGTTAATTAGGTTGTCTCTATCTGCTGATGATATTTTAAGGCTATATTTATGCAGAAATACAGAAAATTCTAAAGTTCCAAGAATAAGCAACTTGTATTCAGAGGTTCTCTCAAATATTTTCTGATACAGCCATGGCACACTTAAACAGTATTCTTTTTTGATGAGCAGGCATTTTTTTTTTTTGACAGGTTAGCTTAACCTGAACCTGAGCTGATTGGAACTAGTGACTCAAATGATTTATTTATTTATTTGTTTTTAAAAAGAGGTTATCCTACAAATTCCCACACAAACCTTGACTGTTTAAAAGATTCAGAATTTATTCATCATTTCTATAAAGAAAAGCCACTAGGAAGCCAGGCCAAATGAAAAAAAAAAAAAAAAGAATGCACACGTCAAAAAATATTTACAATCGGTCACAAAATTCCAAAACAAGATAATTCTTTGGTCGCTGCCTTTCCTGCCGTTCATTTCTTCACTCTTGCTAAACTTGTTGCTTGTTAACAGTGTACTAAACAGTTGATTTTGGTACGTGCAATGTTTTGTCTATGTCTCCGACTGATGTATTGGAATCTGACAGCCTCATTGTGGCTTAATACACCGACGCTGGCACTTCTTTGGCTTTCACACCGAGAGAAAACAGCCACAGAGTCCAGAGCGCCAAATCAGCCTCTAGACCTTCTACTAGTTCTCTTGTGTGTGGAGTAACAATACAATGACAAACACCTGGCCAGGAAACTCCTGAGCAGGCTATAGTCTACTTAATGGTCTCCAAATGTAAGGGGACTATGGACTGATTCCTAGATGGAAAACTAGATATAATTACACTCAAAGGAATAGCTGATATTCTGCACTTGCTAGTCACCATTTAATTGTGTTGTGTCTAAAATAATGAGAACTATTGCCATCCAGGATTGCCAAGTATTTCTTCCCCACAGCTCTCTGTAATACAGAAGTGTAGGCAACATCCACAATCAACTGAATGGCCAGAGGCCTATTGGCTACATAGATCATCATAGATTTGCTTCTTGTAATTTGATACACCCTGGAGACCAACATATGTAATCTGGTGTACACACATGTTCCGTGGGCCTATAAAAAGTATTACATAACTCAGTTTTAACATGGAAACACCTAAAGGGCTCAGAGTAAGACATTCTCATGAACTACATTCCTCTACAGTTGACCTGCATTAGTCTATAAATGCACAGTTGGTACAAGTCTTTTGCTCCGCTCCCATAATTTGAGCACGCAGTGTCTTGTATGATAGACAAAAACGGTGTTCTGGCCATAAAGGTCCGAGCCACAGTAAGTGAGGATGGATCGTTAAGAGTAGAGGGGTCTGTAAATGTAATTACATTAAACATTTGCATTCAATTTTTCTTTTATGTATTCTTTTATTCAATTATTTTTTCTATTTTATTTTATACTGTATTTCTGTGAAACAAACTGAAGGACCGTTTGTGTATGACAACGTGCTACATAATAATAATAATAATAATAATAATAATAATAATAATAATAATAATAATAATAATACTATATAAATAAACTTTAACTACATATCAAATAGAAAGACGATGGAAACAGCAAATAAAGAAAAAAATACGTAACACTTCACAAATAGGTTGTACTCTCTTGACACGGCTACATTTTTATGCAGATAAATTAGGATGAATTAGTATGTAAATGAAATAAAGTCATATGAGGGCTCAGGGGTTCCTGTTTTTGCTCAGATTAAATGTTTGCGTGAGTTTAATGCCTCCACTCAACTTTAAATAGTCCGAAAATGAACCAAAACATCAACGAAAAGATGAAGACTTGTCTGTAAACTCCCTCCTCGCCTCTCCGAACTATTTTAGGAGGGTGGCATTCTATTCTCTTGTACAGAACTGATGAAAATGCAGTATTGCTGGCATCATTATCAATCAATGATCCAGTTATTCAATGGAATTTAATTCGACAGCTGGATGGAAACCTGGCTTGTTGTGTGTGTTTTTTAAGATGATACACATTCAGTTTTGAGAGAAGCCTCTTTGTGGTGTGAAATAATCTATCTAGTTGAAGCCTTTGACTCTTCTAGAAGAATAAAATGTGAAGATGATGGACAGAGTCAGAGAAAACGCGATGAGCTCAGAGGTTAGAACTGCAGAGAGCAGAAACGCTGTGACTGGTCAGTGAGGAGATCAGTCCAGATCGATGTGAGGAGAAAGGGGGCAGGTGGAAATGATGAGATCAAGGGTCAGAAGCAGGTCTTGTCATGGATGTGGACTTACTGGGAGGTAGGAGGGGGGGAGGAGCCTCAGTCTGAGGCGTCTGCTCCTCAGAGGCACTGCATTGGCTGACCACTGCGCGGTCACTGCTAACCCCGCCCACTGATACTGACACAGCCAATCAAGAAAAACAAGAACACACATGTGACGCAACAAACACGTTACACTTGTTCTTGGACACTGTCTCTGTATCTCATAGACTGATGGCATATTCTTTTATTTTTGCTGCTGATCTTTAGCACACAAAGAACACAATGACATTCCAGTATTGCTGCTTTCCACCTGACTGTTGATGCAACATGTGCACAATTTTTGGGTGTTAAAAAATTACCTTTGGAAGTAAAAAATTACATTTTTACCAGTTTTTGAAAATACAAAATTACTTTTTTTTTTTTTTTTACCAAACTGCACATTTTTACTTCTAGTGTAGAGTTTATATTGATAAGTTTATTTATATATGTGCATTCAAAGTGCCTTTTTTGGTACTCTAAAATCTGGAGCCACTTGTTTCACTGCGTACATGTCTACGGTTATACAATACAGTCCTCTGTGACTTCACTAATGCTTTACTTAACCTTCTATAAGCTCTTTAATGGGACCAGTTTGTACAGAGAAAGCTTAAATGAACTGCACATGAAATGCTTGTTGCTACTGCTATAAGCCTGGCCTCACAAAAGAACAGGGGTTAAAGGAAACAAGAAAATACAATTACAAATCAGTTACAAGCCTCAGTGAGTAAGAATCATACTCTTTTTGTTTGAGACTAAAAACACTTCTTTCTTCGCCTAAACTCTCAGCCTCTGCAATGAAGATGGTTACATTCACTGACTTACATAATCTGGATGTGAAGATTACATGTCTATCAAGGCAAGCAACAGTTTCTGAAGCAGTTTTCAATGTAGGACGGACTGTTTCATCAATGCTTTAAAAAACAACAATAACAAAACATCAGCAACCTATACTTCCCACTCAAAACCAGTCGCTGGAGCACAGAACAGATAATGGTACTGGAGCATGTGGACACCAATGACTGGCTTATGCACTAGGCAATGAGGAATCCACCTATAAAACCTAGAGGCAGGGAAACTGTAAGAAACGCATGACAAGGTCAGCAGACAGGCCAAGAGAAGAGGTTCCCAGCACCCCACTGCCTCCACAAACCATGCAGCATGTACAACCCCAAAAGACTCAAGTGCACAAATGCATCCATCTGGTGTTGATAAAGGGCTGATACTCATTTTACTTAATTTCCCCCCGATTATATTTGTGTGGTTTCATTTTTACATGACTGTTTTCCAGCCTCTCTCAATCTGTATCCCTGAGAATTAAACAGGCCGCCAAAACACGTAAATGATCTCTGGTTTAATTGACTGCCCTGAACTATGCTTCATTCAAAAAGAACAAGAATGAAACACTGGTGTAAACTGAAAAGGCGGTTACAAGTAATTGTGTTTGTTTTTGTGACATCACAAAAAAAGAGTGCATTAATAAGGTGTTGTTTTGCATCTTAATTTGCATGTGAATCTGCATCTGAAACTTGATGTGATGTACTATATTAGATAGATAGACAGACAGATAGACGGACACATAGATGGACAGACAGATAGATAGACAAACACACAGACAGACAGATAGACAGAGATAGATAGATAGACAGACAGACAGACAGACAGACAGACAGACAGACACAGACAGACAAACACACAGATAGATAGACAGATAGAGATATATAGACATATATAGACAGATGTATGGATAGATGGATAGATGTTTTGCGTGATATGGGCCCTTTAAGTTTGGTGGTAAAAAACTGAATATGAATGGAGGTGAGCTGTGCAGCTGCTCCCACAAAAATGCAGAGCTGGAAAGGTCACTGTCGATCAGGCCGTGATATTTCCAGTTGGCACAGAGCGTGTTTCCTCACTGCATGTTTTTGTGAGAGGGGAAGAGAGAGAGTGTGTGTGTGTGTGTGTGTGTTATAAAAGCTGAAAAGCGGCTCTGTCCAGGACAGAGTCTCACTCTGGTACAGAATGTGGGATCTTTGGGCTATTTCTCTATGACGTCAGCTACACGGCTGAGGGAGCTGGACAGTCTAAAGGTCCTGACTGTAGCGCCTCCCAAAGCTTCACTCAGGACAGGTTTGGGCTGAACTGAACTAGTGAGCATAAAAAAGGCATGTCAGAATGGACGTATAATGACAATGCAAGGACAAAAACACACCAACAGATCACAGGTGTTGCCACATTCATAATGAGCAACAAAAGCATTTATGGCAGCCTGAACAAAAAGACCTAAATCGGCTGTGGTCTGTGGTCAATGGTGAGAGTATATATCCTTCAGGTGCTTTCCTTTCATCCCTTAATTTTAATTAAGAGTCATTATTCAGATACTAAACTGAAGGCTTATTTTCATTAGCTAAAATGAGGACTCACCTCCTGCCTTGGATTTAAGAGGCTGACTTCGTAACAAAACTCTGTAGCATTTTCAAACTTCACTATTATAAATCACAAGCTCCCAAACCAGCCACCCAAAACACATCCAATCCTTAACGCACTCCAGCAAGCTCCTGGGCTATTAGTCTATTACATTCAGACAAAGTTTCTCAATGCATCAACGTCCTACGAGCTCCCGCAGGCCGAGTCACAGAAGCTGGACACACACAGTGCGGCTCCCTCTCCACAGCTTAGCTTGTGCTGATTCATGATCAGAGTGACCCCATTTTCTTCCTCCACTGCCGGCTGGACCAGACTGTAGCTGCTTTTTGGAAGAATAAATACTGCAGCTGTTCTTCAATCACACACAAACACACCCCTCTCATCACAGCCCACGGCCCACATTACTGTTCACTCAGTCACTCTTACTCTACTTCACTGTAGGGTTTCTTAGGGGTGGGCAATATAACAATGTTATCAATATTGTGATAAATAACATGATTGTGTTTTCTTGGGTATAGTCAGTAAAGGACACTAAACAACAGTGTTAACAATAAAAAAAACAAATGCGGACCAATTACAGAGTGTCTATAAGCAACACTCAGTGGAAGACTGAGGGGTGGAGTCCAGCACAGTCTGCTGATTTCCCTGCTCTGATGCCCGGAGTACGCTGTGGGCTGTTCTCAGATGAAAGATGACAATCATGAATCAGTCGTGTTTGTTTTCTTTGGTCATGGCTCCTAAACAGTGGTCCTACACCGTACTGTGAGAGGTCCAACCATGGCCGTAGTCATGGCGACCAAAGACTGCGATTACTTTCTGACAATGTCCGAAATGTAGGACGACCATCTCACAGTGTGTGTGCTACTACAACCTACATCTACTGACCAACCAACCAATCAAAACGCAGCATGAAACGATTATTCAACAAAACCAAAACATCATGGAGGAGAAACAAAGGGAGACCAGTACCTTCACACACACCATCGTACACCTACACACCTTCAGACACACCATCATACACACCTTCACACACACCATCATACACACCTTCACACACACCATCATACATCTACACACCTTCA
>JBBPCY010073765.1:0-10099 GCA_037974405.1 Brachyalestes nurse | reverse complement strand
GTCTCTGTAACTAATGACTGTAAGACTGTCTCTGTAACTAATGACTGTAAGACTGTCTCTGTAACTAATGATTGTAAATCTGCTCCTGTAACTCATGATTGAAGGTCACTCTGGATAAAGGACACCTGCCAAATGCTGAAAATGTAAATGTAATGCCTCACCATGAGAAGATTCTGGGATTGATTCCTGGCTGAGGGTCCGTTCTGTATGGAGTTTGCTTGTAGGATGGATAAATAATTCATGCAACAAATGCACTTACAAATAATTGCAGCTCCTGCAATTTGAAGATTGCACTTGCAATATAAATCTCAATCTAAAAACAATACCTCTTTCAGCCCTACAGCACTTTAAAAAGAGTATATATAGATCTATATATCATACACTAAGTGTTGATACTGCCAGTTTTCATGTATGTGCTTGTTCAGCCCATGGAGAACCAGCATAACGTCATAAATCATTTTTATTCTGTTTGGGCCGTTTCATTTCTATATAGCCCCAATCTCACGCCTGACTGTCGAACACACACTGATGAAACATAATTCTAGTTAGAAGGGCAGATTTTTGGTTCTGGGGTCTTTCTGATGGTTCTCCGGATCAGTGACAAAATGAGGACCGGGGATTTAAAACGCAGGTCCTCATTAAGTTGTATAGGTATAGGTGTGTGTGTGTGTGTGTACCAAAGTGGAGACAAACTTCATCACTTCCACGTGGAGCTGAGAGTCTTTGTGTCTGCACAATAGGCCGTTGTTCATCTGTTTAGAGAGCGAGGGTGCCAACTATAATAGGTCGGCTTGTCACATAAAATGGAATGTGCACATTCCACCAAAGCTGTAATGATCAAGCATTACTCAACAGAAAAGCCCCGCACCGCTGATGTGTGTGAGACAGCTAAATGACGCTCTTGGCTGTGCGTTTTATCATTCCACTCGCCGCCGCGCTCGCTCCGCTCTCAAATGAGTTATGACATAAAGGCATTATTGTAAATGTACAGTACTGGAGTTATAGATGTTTCACCTCTTCTCACCGAACACCTGGCAGATGCAGGACGGGAATTTATCACCACAGATGATTTAGTGGGGCGGTGTGTGATCCAACCATACGCATGAGTATCATCTACCTCACTTGAAATATTGCAGTTTATTTAAGGATTTCACCTGTAAAAGTTTAGATGAATGAGGCCTGTTGCCTGAACACATAAACCCAGCAAGAAAAGACAGCAGAAGAGTAGATGCCCCATCTATAGACTTACATAGATGATGATCATGATCAGTGTTGGGCAAGTTACATTAAAAATATAATAAAACTACTGATTACTCCCTTGAAAATTAATCAAATTAATAATGTGATTACTTTATTTCAAAAGTAATTAGTTACATTACTAGTTAGATTACTAGTTACTTCCCGGGCCTCTAAAGAAACTCTTTAATCAACTCAAACACACTCTTAAGTCAACTCGTACGTAATGTTCTTGCCTTTATCTGAGATGAATTTAAAGTAAAGGCTATATTTCCAGCTACTGAACGCGAACTGCTGACTCTCCATGCTCTGTTTGTTTTTGTCTGAGCTGGTGCCGCACGCAGGTCTCCCGTAGATGATGCCACGCGTGCGCCTGTCAGACAGACATCTGCCTGCTGCTGACAGTTTACTGTGAACTTGATTTTAACACAGCGGTAACGCAACTTAAATTGAATTGTAACTGTAATCTAATTATCAATTTTAAAATTATAACGCTTTAGATTACTACCTTACTAAAAAAAGAATCAAATTACAGTAACGCGTAATATAATGCAAAAAACAAACAAAAAACAAAAATGCCTCAGCATGTAAAGTATAAAACAGCCAACAAAAAAAGAGGAGTTATTAGCCATAAAAATATTACAATGTTCTTATATAAATAACACTGATTTTCTAACATTTTTGTATTCGAAGGTTTTAGATATGCAAATCCACTTATTTTATTGTATTCATTTGAATATGTTTTTCAAAAATGTATCATTTGTGAACTAAGAATTCATGGGTTCATTGTAAGGACACATGGCAACAAAGAGAGGATTTTACACAACATATTCCTACAATCTTTTTTTTTTTTACTGGTTTATCAAGAAAAAATACTTTTTTAGGCCTTTTTTGGTACAAAATCCAGCTCAGAGTAATATATTAGGAAACCTGTCTGTAAAATCCTTCAGTAAAAAACTTGAAATAAACATTTAATGAATGCAGGAGGTCTTGAAGCTGAGACTTTTGTTACTTCTGCCTGTAAAAGAATTACGCTTAAGCACTTTGTCTTTAATTTCATTCTTATTTACATTTCTTATTTACTTTATACTTTTAATTTTTATTAATGTAAAGCACTTTGGTTTACCCACATGTATGAAGTCTTCCATATAAATGAATGGTTGCCTTAATAGCAGTTGCAAGGTAGAACAATGGTTTAAAAATTGAGTAACATTAAATGAATTAAAGAATAAATAAAAGAATAGTGAATATAGTAATATTTACATTTTTGAAACTCAATGTCTGGTTAGTGTACCGTCCGCTCCTGCATATGACTTTACATCATGAAGGACTCATAGTGCCTGGCCACCATCTGGGGAGTTAAAATGATAGTTCCAAAGTTATTATAATGTTTTATTATGAGGTTATTGGGCTGACTGTATGGTCAAAATACAAAGAAAGACACACAGACAAAAATGAAACAGTCTGGCAACCCAGAAGTCAGTTTAGTAGATTACCTACAGGCAGATGGCGCTCATGGCCCAAAAAACTAAGAGCTGAGCTGGATTGTGAGTAATTGTGTGCTGTAAAGGTTAGATGGCGCTGGTGCTTTATATCTGGGAATGATCAGTTATGGAAGGAAAATGTGGAGCAGAAATGACTGGTGACAGCCCTTCATATAGTTCACTGACTTAAGATAAAGCTACATGAAAAATTGCGTAATTCAAATTTGTACATTTCAAAATCAGGTTTACTTTGATTCCGGTTATTTACAGGAAAATTAAAATGCTGATGGAGGTCAACTAGGAAGAATGAAGACGAGTAAATTTGTGACCCTAATTTTGGAGTTATAATAATATAAATATAAATCATGTAGCCTTTATAAAGGTAATATAACATGAATGTAACATCAAATTACAAACCACTCATACTTCATTTGGTCCCAAATTACGAACTGAACCAGATCAAAAAAAGTTTTGTATTATGAAGAGTGAAGTAAAATATTAAAAACATAACAAAAGCATAAAATAACATAAAATGACAAATGAAATAACATAAAATGACTCCATGACTGTAAAGTGGCAAAATGACATATTTGAGTTATTTTACTTCAATTTTGTGGTTTTAATTGCATTTGTTTTTTAGGTTTATGATTAAGACTTGCTTTCCCACCTCAGGCCCACATTTGAACCCCTCAGGCCCACATTTTCTGTCTCCCCCGCTTTCCAGTCATGGAATAATTCATGGTAGTCGCTGAGTAATTAGTCTCAGACTTAATCACTAGGCTGCAGTTTAAGGGGTTAAAGAAAAAAAAGGTAATAACCTTGTAAAAGTCTGACTCCTCCCTGTCTCCAGCTCTCTTCTCAGGTCCTTCCCACTTCTTTCCAGCCAGCAGGCTGACCTTTTCAATCTCCATTCATCAG
The DNA here is from genome assembly GCA_037974405.1 of Brachyalestes nurse. NCBI lineage: Eukaryota > Metazoa > Chordata > Actinopteri > Characiformes > Alestidae > Brachyalestes > Brachyalestes nurse. The sequence continues at coordinate 6,461 of JBBPCY010073765.1, read as the reverse complement.
CGGCCATCCAGGCTTCAGCACCTCCTGCAGAAGAAAAGCTTTGCTTCTGGTTTGCATCCACTGGGATCTGTATTCCATCACCAGAGCTTTTTTTTTAAACATTTTGGAAGATTTGCAGGTCTTTAATTAGGCCATGCAAGCAGGTGAAGTCACTAAAGAGTAATCCCTGATCCGGACAGTCCAGTGAAGGATCCTGTACCAGCTGTGTGTGTGTCGGTGTGTGTGGATGCTTGGGTCTTCAGTATGATGCCTTCACGGCTGCTGCTTTGGGTTTGGTGCTGCACACTCCTCTGGGCTCCAGTGGCCTGGACCAGTCTGCTGGACCCTCAGGCTGTCACTGAAGAAGATGGGAACGGCACATTATTGGAGGATGAAATGGACAATCAGGAGAATATTTTAACGCAGGTAAAAAGTGCAGCTTGCTTTTATTCCAGTCAACTTATTTATATTAGTATTAAATTGCTGATGGAGAACTTGAGATGTTTGTAGAAACACAACTAGGAACATCTACAAATGTTAAAGAGTACAGAAGGTGGACTGGGTGACTTTATTCAGTGTCCAGGACCCTAATTTGGGGGTTATAATATAAATTATGCTGTAATTCTAAAGGTATTATAAAAACATTACATCAAACCACACTTATATTTTTTATCATTTTGTCCAAATTCTAAATTGCACCAGATCAAAGAAAGTTTTGTGCATATTATTATGTAGGACCTGGTCTCCCACATGCAGATCAAGCCTAAATGTAGACTAAAAAGGAGTTTTGTTGGTGAATCCAGCCCTAGCCTGACAAGTACAGTACTAATAAATAAATGAATGTTCTATTAATACGTTAATAAACTAGGAAGAATATTAAAGACTAAAGATGTGAATTTGGTGACTTTATACATGACCCAAATGTGGGATTCAAATAAAACAAATATGAAATCTCCAGTCATTATAAAGAATTTCTAAACATAACATATAATATATGTACAATTATACTACATTTATTGTTGCTGTAATTGTAGAAGGTTTTGAAAGTTTATGATTAAGATGCAGTTTCCCACCTCAGCCTCCCCACTGAAAAAATGGTCTTGCGGTGTTAAAAGGATAAATAAATCTCTAGCAGGACTTCATTAAATTAACCAGTGTTCCACGAATACCCTTAGAGAACACTGGTCCACTCTAGTTCACCATAGACTCACTGTGCACTCTCAGGCTGTCCGTCTAACTCTGGGGGTCTTGACTGAACCCTTTAGCTCATTGGGGACTATGATAAAGTGAAGACTCTGTCGGAGGGACCAGACTGCCGCTGTAAGTGTCTGGTCAGGCCGCTGAGCCGGAGCGCCTGTAAGAGGATTGAGGAGGGGAACGGCAAGGCGGAGGATTTTTACACAGTGGAGACAGTGACCGGAGGACCAAACTGCAAAAAGTGTGCATGCATCGCCCCTCCCTCGGCCCTGAACCCCTGCGAGGGAGACTTCAGGTTCAAGAAGCTCCAGGAGGCGGGGAACAACGTGAAGGTAAAGCCAATCTGGAGCAGTCAGGACGGAACATGCCATTTTTGGCTTGGTCATAAGTACCGCTTGCTTGTAGTGTTGTATTAACTTCACTGTAATTCATCTCTGAAACTCTGGGAACACTTCTAATGACCAGTCTTATAAGCTTAGTAGAAGTTACCAGGGGGAAATAATAACCAAGAACAAGTCCCTCAGTTTAGGCCATAAATATTAAAATGTGCCCAAAATAAAAAAGAAAAAGCCATATTGGTGATAATTATAATAATTTATATGAGAGAATGTATGACCTCACCCTGGAGCAAGTGAACATTTAACATTTACTAAGATAATCTTGAATACTGCATGAATACTGAACAGCAATCTAGATTAAGATAGATTCATTCAAAATTTGTAAGAGATGTTTTAAGCTTTCTTTGTAGCTTACATTATAAACTTTTTTGTGCTGTAGGACCAGTTTTACAGCGAGTCCTTCAGTAAAGAGCCGTAGTACTGAGCTTTCCATTTCTAACTACTGACTGGTTCGTATACAGTCAGTGTCTAGAACAGTGGTTCCCAACCTTTTTTCCTTGAAGCCCCCATTACCTGTGTCCAAGAAAAGCCAGGCCCCCCAATCCCCAACTCCTTCCTGCATAGACGCACAAAAATAATAAAGTGATTAATTACAAATTTTTATTTGCAAAACAGCGGTTGTAGGTTTTTGTTCTTATACTCTTATACACACACACACCTTCAGTGTTGGGAGAGTTACTTTTAAAATGTATTTCTCTACAGATTACAGAATACATGCCCCAAAATGTAGTTTGTAACTTATTCTGTTAAGTTACTCAATATGAGTAACATGTTCTGATTACTTTGGATTACTTAATATATTGTCATGCTTTTTACAAAAAACGTATCTCAGGCCGACGCCCGTGGTTCCGAGGGAGGGGGTCAGGCTTATGCGCATCTCGGACTTTTCCAGAACATACAGATTGCCAGTCTGCCCCTGTCTGTTGTGCTGGCTCCGGGTCCATTGTGTAACTGACGCCACCAACATTAAACCCTTACATACAAGGGCCTCTGGGCAGGCTGTAACCGACATAGAAGCACTTTTTTTCGGATCACTCATCATGGTTGAGGGGCCTGGTTCTTAGTGAAAGCCCCCTCTTCTGAAAACTCCAAATTCAAGTGAGTGGCATGAGGGGAACCAGGCCTAATCATCCAGGAGAGTAAACCCGAAAAATGCTTCCCTGGCCGGCTACAGCCTGGTGAAAGCCCTCTCGTATGAAAAGATCCATAAAATAACTACGGTAATTATACTTATATCACTGAAAAGCACAGCTTCTCTGCTTTCGGAAACCATTGGAATTTTTTAGATTGCGCAAACGGTTTGTAATTTTATGCTAATAAAAAAAATATATTGAAACAACCTGTCTGCAGGGACAGCTTTGGTTTGAAAGGCATTTGAAAGTATAACATGGAACAGGAAAATACCGCCGTGTAATCCATTTATTTCAACAAAGTAACTGTATTCTGAGTATCACCTATTTTAATGGTAACTGTAACGGAATACAGTTACTCAACATTTGTATTCTAAATACGTAACGCTGGTACATGTATTCCATTACTCCTCAACACTGCACACCGGACCTCAGGGTGCGGACCCCAGGTTGGGAACCACTGGTCTAGAACTCCCATAAAGGCCCGCAGTGATGTTTTCTCTCCCAAAATTCGTTCCACCCTTTGGATTTCAAAGTGTGTAATTTTGTTGGAGGTTAATCTAACATGTTAGATCTTCAGTCTGACTAATTCAACTCTTAATTAATGGGAGAACTGAATGTTTGCATCTACCTGCTTTGAATGGTTAAACAAATCCTGAGTGGACAATTTTACGTTGGCCATTTCAAGATCTGAATTGGATTTCTCTGAAGTCCCACTAGTGGTAACTGAATAATTTATAGTTGCAATAATAACTGAGGAATAAGCCTGCAGTTCAGGTGTAGATTTATATCCAATTCAGTTTTGATGTCGTTTCATTCTTGTTCTTGTTAGTGTCACAAAAATTTTAACAAGAGGTTTGGATTTGACAGCTCTCCACCATAATGGATTTACTCGAGGGGGCTTTCTATGGGATGGATTTATTAAAGCTGCACTCAGTCACCACGAAACTTCTGGAGCGAGTGGAGAACATAGAAAAGGTAAAGCTCACATTTACAACAAAGTGCTATAACTCTGGGTCAGTGGCACAGTGGATAGTGCTGGCACTTCACAGCAGGGGGGTCCTGGGTTCAAATCAGGTTGAAGGTTCTTTCTGTGTGGAGTTTGCATGTTCTCCTCATGTCTGACGTGGGATTCCATTGGGAGCTTTGGTTTCCTCCCACAGTCCAAAGACATCAGAAGCTAAATTGCCCCCCAGCTGTGACTGTGTGTGAGAGTGTATGTTTCTGTGTCTGCCTGGTGAAGGACTGTTTACCTGTCCAGGGTGTTTCTCTGCCTTATGACTCCTGGGAGGGCCTCCTCAACACCTTTCCACCTTTTTGTTTGGATTTAAATTTACAGAGATGTTCACCTGTGGCCATGCTTTACTGTTGGCTTATTTTAATTTTATTAACTTATTTTATTCCATGTATTAGTGTGATTGCACCAGTAATCACACTATTGCTTTTATCGTGTATCTGGTGTATTACGAGTGCATTAATTATTTTGATCTATTGATCAGGGGTCGAGTATTGATCATTCAAAAATTACATTTTTGTTCGAGTCGCCTCTATTATGTATGGGGAGAGAGAGCAGAGGGATCAGTCGCATTAAAAGTTTGTAGTGAAGACAGAGTCTGTGACATCACCGTAAAGGCAGCCGGAAAGCGCGGAGTAAAAAAAAGGCGGAGTCTTAGGTGTCTGAAGACACAGCAGTCTCAAACAGACTTCAAGACACTAAAGCTCAGGTCAGTTATAAAAAAGACGTGTTTCACTGTTTGTTTAATTAAAAATGATCAATCTATTAATGTGGTTATGTGCGCAGTTTGCTCCACCCATTTTCAGCCATCCTTACCCATAAATGTCTTGGTAACAGAAAGTGGATCAGCGGTAAAACGTGGTGCTAAATGAAAAGTCAGAAGTGGGGCTGGTTTGATACCACACTGTGAGCAGAATTTTTTTAACACAAACATGGCCATAAAACCAACATTTGTGCGTCTCCAAACAGTGGTTTTAAAGCAACCGTGCAATCACCATATCGCTTATTTTATATTCAGAATTGCTTTTATTATTATACTGTGAAACACGTGTGCATGTACAGCACTTTGGTACACATTGCTGCGTTTAAAATGTGCTTTACAAATAGTTAATTTGACTTGACTTGATCTCAAGCCTGAAAGTGCAGACTTCTATTACTGCAGTTTCATGCAGCCCTGTTGGACTTCTGATGGGCTTCTGGACAGAACATTATTTTTCTCATTTACCCTCTGAATAGAGTTCATTCTATTAGAATGGCCATAATGTGCTCTGTTCTATTTCCTCAGTCCACAGTGGGTGTAGGAATCTGTGGTTGAGTCCAGTTGTTTAAATAAACCTATTCTCTGCAGTCGTATTCAGGAAATGTGACAAAGGAGCGAGGGACTGTTAAAGGAGAGAAAGGACAAGGGAAGGGGTCACGGGCCCGGGTGGAGAAGAAAAGGCGTCTGATTGAGCTGGAACCTTCACTGCAGAAGAAAGAGGCTGCGGTCTTCTCACACTCAGAGGTGAGAGAGCATTTGAACTCTGGAACAGATCCCAAACACTGACGCCAGACCTGCTTTCACATAAAAAGGAAGTATGCATTCACAGGCCTCTTTATTAGAAGCCACTCCCTTGAGAGGGGATGATGCATCAGAAAGGCAACAGATGGGACACAGTCTTTGTCTATAAACCAATAGAATGAACATATAGGTGAGTGTTTCTGATATAGTGGCTGAGGTAGAAACAGGAAAATAAGCCTGCCCAGTTCTGTTTCGGCCTTTTGAGTCAAGTATTTTAATCACAACTTGAAATCACAACTAACCACTGAATTGTCTCATGAGAACTGCTGTGACTGCTCTGATGTAATAGTTTAACTTGAATTATATACACATATAAACATATAGACAGTGATATCTGGTTATAATGCGGAAGATAAAAACACCTATTAATAACTACAACCAGAAGAAAACTTAAATGTCTAAGGTCATTACTCAAGGTTGGTGTAAAATAGAAGGGACTTACCTGAAGCTCTCCTAAGCTCTTGTAAGCTTCAAATGTGTACAGCTGTTGTATTACTACTATTGTTGGTAGCTGCTGAGGCAAATTACTTTGTGATGCTGCAGTCACAGAAATCAGATAAATTCCCCTTATGAGGCTAAGTAAACTCTTTCTGTGTTGCCATGTAATAAAAAGCTCTCAGTTTGACTGTGTCTGACTCTGTGTTAAGATAAAATGGTCATATTTGAGAATTAACAGCAGCATTAAGTGTGTTTCAGCCAATCAGATTTTAAAAACACAGATAAAAGGCACCTGTCAACTAACTGCAGGATGGTGGAGCTGTTCAAACTAGACTTGAAAAAAGCTCAATTGGAGAATTAATCTAGAGACTGTTTCACAGCACCTTTACACAGAATTGGGCTAGAGGCAAATCAGCCAATTATTTTTCTTACAGTGTAGGAAGTCAACAAAAGTCCAAAATGTTCAAATGATTTTGATGCCTTTGTTTAAAAGAGAGAGGAGCTTAGTCCTACTAGCCCATATATACCAGTCTCTCTTACAGAACACATAGATCCTAATTACATCAGTGGAACCTAAAACTGTCCAGGGGATGTTTTACTTCAACCTGTTGCATGAAGTACTGGGTTTCACAGCACATACTGCAGTAAGTGCTCAACCCACTAACGCACAGTGTTGGGAAGGTTACTTTTAAAATGTATTCCACTACAGATTACAGAATACATGCCCCAAAATGTAGTTTGTA
>JBBPCY010073764.1:0-10099 GCA_037974405.1 Brachyalestes nurse | reverse complement strand
AATACCATATATTTGTTTTTAAAAACTTTAAGAATTCTATATCATTGGTTCCCAAACTTTCTCTGCAGGGCCCCCCTTTTCTAGATAGGAACATTAATGAGCCCCCCCCCATACTAACTACACAGGTTCTGATTCAAACTTTATTTGAAATAGAATTGCCTTTTCTAATTCAGTGAAACAAATGCAATAACAAATGGTGCAATTTCACCACTGTGGGAGAAATAAAGAGCACACTGAAGTTTGGGAACCACTGTTCTACATCATCATGGTTATGGGAAACTTCTGTGGCCAAACTACAAATTATGATGCAACAGTGCAGTCCTCGTGGCCACAGCTTCAATTCTGTAAAAGCAAATGCTAAGAAATACAGAGAAAAACCCAAGAAAATGGAAGTGTGACTTCCTGTATAGAGAACTGCCATGTAACACTAACTCACGAGAAGAGCCACAATGTTTGAATTTCGAATGTACACTAACTGAGCAGAATTTAAATCGCACATAATTTTAAACCTTTTCTATTGGTCTTGTCATCATGCACGGACCACACAAGGGCAGTTGGGGTTTTCAAATGACATGAAGAAATATAAAAATAAAAAAAATCAGCTAATTAGGTTTGATATGACAGTACTTTGTAAAATATTCCACAAGGGATGTTTTTATGTTATTTAACATATATTCATGTAGTGGTCTCTGATGAATAGGTTATAATTACCAGTTTGAATCTCTGTAAAGGAATTCCACTAAGGTCTACCGGTGATCTCTCTGCAATGTTCACGAAACGTGCCTCCAGCACTGCCACTGCACAAAGCACATGTACCCACCTGAAAGATACAAACACACACAGACACACACTTCTGTAACAATATGACAAAGAATCAAAAACAGGAAACAGAAGTTGAAAAAGGCAAAGTAATCATTTTGAGAGGTGAACCGCAGGTCAGTTGGGAAGTTCAGTGTAGACCAATGGAACTCACTTATCATTGTTGGCTCTGTGTAAGGCTCCACCTCTTAATGAGCACAGACAGCAACTCTGTAAAACAAAACGAAACAACCGAGTAAAATTTTCAGACAGAGCAACAGAGAACAATATGAGATCTGAGATTGCAGGGTATGAGATGAAAACACTGTTTGAGTTGAACTGGTTTTACCAAAGGCTGTACAATGCGTTTTGCCTTGATATGACCGGCTGATGTATAATTTCTCCAAATATTTACTGTCTGCCTGTAAGAACTACATATACTGCAGATTTATATTAAACTACAATCACACAATCCTGCCTGAAGGCAAAAACTACATACACTGTAGATTCATAAATCACTCAGCAAAAAAACTGGCAAAACTCACCAGTGGCACCAGCACACTAACCTCAGTCAAGGCATTGGCTTTACACCGAGCACATTTCCAGTCTTTGGTGACTCTCTCAGGTGCCACACCATAGCAGCCTAGCAAAACCACAACAGAAACACACAAGCCTGCATTACACCCATCGATACCTCAATCCACACAAATGTGGTAAACCTGCACACAGAAAGACTGCACATTCTAAGAACGGTACATAGTACCTGCATTTGCAATTTTGAAATGTTGGGAAATGAAAAAAAAAAAGTATCATTTTTGTCCCATCTATTGTTTTTTCCTTGAGCATTTTAGGTGTAAGAATAAAAAAGGCCAGGGGTATTGCTTTTATTGGCCATACTGTAGTGAATTTATAAAAATAAACTATTTAAAATTTAATGGATGCGTTGTTATTTATTAAAGAATGAAATTACTTTGGAGTATGGCTGAGCAATAGGATGATTTATTTAAATACTGTGAGATTGTAAGAATGTATTTACATTTTGCATTTCTACCACATTGCCCTCCCCTAGTTTGAGCTCATGTATTTAAATTCCTTATCTCAAAATGTGATCGTAAAGTGCAGACAGTAGGACTCTGTAGTAATTTGTTTGGCAGTGGCCTCCCACAGTAAATTACGTTTGGTTCTACAGTGAAAAAGAGTGATATGACTAGTCATAGCTGGGTGTCGTGTTAGTGAAAGTGGTGCTTACTGGTATGAACGCGAACGCAGCACTGAGAGCAGCTGACTAGCAGGCTGGTGCCGTCCTGCTCCAGATGAGGAGTGGACAAGTGGAGTTCTGCACTTTCCTCCGTAGTGGTGCTGAAGCACATCTCAGGGATCAGCGGTTTCGTCCGCATTTGACCCCCCGCCCGGATCACCTCGATATCACCACCTTCAGACTGGACAGAGCAAGGTCATATCAAATCAAATTCTGGAAAAATATTATTGGCCCACACATACTTGGTATATGACAGACATTTATCCCAGCCCAATTACTTAATTATTTAAAACTATTATTCACAAACTACTATGAACTTTTAACTAATGCGTTAAGTTTTAACTAATGTTTAAGTTCTGCCCCATGATTGCCAGACAGATTTGACCTTTCATTTATCCTTGTGACAAATTTTTAATCAGTTATCCAGATCAGGTGCTAAAGTATAACCCAGCAAAAACAGCAGAAACCTCCTGTCATTTTCAAACTAGGTGCAATGCTGGAACAGTGGACATCCAAGGCTTAGCCCAGAAGCCTATTGACATAGATTCACTCACTTAATGGCATTTATATGCCTTCAGACATGTTTAGAAAAACAAAAACCTCACACTGAACACTGAGGCAGAGTTTAGCATGTGTAGTGAGCTCAGCCTTCCTCCTGGTTCACTTCCCTTTTGCTTTTCCTGTTGCTGACTTTCTGTCTCCCCGTATTGTCTGGCAAGGGACTTAAATAAAATCACAACAATAGCGCAGTAGAATTAACAGCTCACAATAGCACAGAGTGTCTAGTTGGGTGGCAAGTTGATGCTGACCTCAGCAATAGTGACAGCAAATAACTAAAATAATCTTCTAAATGTAAGGTTGTATTCCATTTGGATATACATCACAGCATGGCTATGATTCACCAAAAGTAACGGAAAAACATTCAAGGCTTTGACCTTAGTCCCATAAGCCCCACCATGGTGACGCCCACATTTTTGACGCCTATGTGTCCAGTAGTGTGAGATGATTAGCAGCACAACTGTGTGATTCAGGACAATGAAAGAACTAGTAGAGAAAAAAGGCAAAAGAAGGGTATACATGCCACATGAGCAGTTAACCAAGGAGATGATGGAACTGTTTGCCGAATATTAGTGAAGTATTTTTATGACACTCAGAATCTGTCCCACACCCTCAGAGGTAGTGTTGCGTACCCGCTGGTATGTTTGAAACAGCATGCAGACGGCACAGTATGGTGGCTGGAGGCCCATCTCTCTGTTATATTCTCTCTCCCTCTCTTCATTATATGGCCTGTTTTGCCATAGTTGAGTCAGAGACTTCGCCCAGGATTCACCCTCTAGCCAGTCCTCTTCAAATCCAGCCTGCTCCTGAAGCTCTGTACACACACACGCACGCACAAACACGGAATGAACGTAAGTAAAGAGGCCCTTATAGTCATGTGTGAAGACACCACAGCACAGCATGGTTTGAACAATATGAAATGATTCCTCTGTATTTAACCCATTCACTAAGTGAAGCAGTGGGCAGCCAGCGACGCAGTGCCCGAGGAAGCAGTGTGTGGGGATGGTATCTTGCTCAAAGGTACCTCAGAGGTGCCACTGGCAGTGCTGGGATTCGAACCCAAAACCTTTCAATTGCAGGGGCAACTCCCCAACCACCAAGCGACCATCTGCCCCATGGATTTTTTACATATTATTTGTTTTTGTAAAAAGAATAAAGACTCAGAATGTAAATCTAATTTCTTTTATACAATTATATAGTTGCATGTTACTAAATTATGTTACAAAATGATAAATTACTTTAGACTTTTGTACCTTTGTCCGTCAGATCAAGCACACAAACATAAATGTCACGAAGCGGGAAATTCCTCACCTTCATCACTGATGCTGTCCTTCATGAGAGGATGATGCCTGGGCAGTTTCACCAGACTATTCAGAGCAACCTCAAAATCTTCTTCTGCCCCCTGCTGGACACCAAAAAGACTCATTACTCCACAAAGCCACATAACCACAAACTGCAGAGATTAGAGAAGCTGCTTTTTATGCTACTAAAGGTTATAAAAACGTTTTCAATAATATAAAACCAATTCTGTATAGCTTCACAGGTTTAAAAAAACCTGGTCAAAAGTTATTCTAAGTAAAGACATATCAAAAGTGTGACCTGGCTGTCGTCCAGAGTTTCTGTGTCTGTGTCGCTGTCTCTATGCTGCTCTCGGCTGTATGTGTCCAGGTCACTGTAATCTCCTTTAGCGTAGCTGTGGACATGCAGCACCTCAGCAGGACTAAGAGTGCGCTGGATGAGCCGCTGAACTGAGCGCTCCCTACTGCCCTGTAGTCAGGGACAATTATCATTATTTGTAGATTTTATGGGTTCTACTGGGAAAGGATGAATATATGATACATGACATGCACCAGAAATCATTTTCTGTTTTTCTGTTTAGGAGGTTAGCAAGCAAGCTGTAATGGACAAAATGCACCAGCAAACTAGCAATGCCACATCTAGCAAATGCTATTCAAAACTGATGTTTTACTGTTTTTATTTCAATGTCAAATGAACAATTTAAGAAGAAACATGAGTAAAAATCATACAGTAACTTAATGCTCTACTTTGCACCGCCGCCATTCTTAGCAATACTTTACTACGATTGGGTACGTTACACTAGATGTTAGAAAACCAGGTGTGTAGAGGCATCCCTACCTGAAGTGACACAGAACCGCCTTGACTCTCTCTGCATTTGGGCTCAGATTTAGGGCTGGCTTTGCTGTGTTTGGGTGTATATTCACCTCGGTGCCTGGTGTTATTGGCGTGCTTCGTTCGAATGCTGAGGTCACTTGGGTCAGGCTTTGTGGTGAGGTCACCAGACTGAGGTTTAGCTGTTATTTTACTGGGTTTGGAAATGACAGAACTACGAGTAGAAGTGATGATTCTAGTCTGCCTGATGGCATTAACAGGTCTGGATTTGAGGTCATAGCGTGGGGTGGCTACGCTGGGCTGGGAGGTGATGCAAGTCGGTCGAGAGATGATGTCACTCAGCTCTGACGTGATGTCACTATCTGTGGAAGAAGTAGTGACATAGACTGACAGAGAATTGGTATGGCTTGGGCTGTCTGTGATGTCGCTAGGCTGTAAGGTGATGTCATTCGGATGAGAGATGACATCACCTGACTGGGAGACGGTGATGCCGTCTATATTGCTCGGCTGAGACATGATTAAGTCAGCTGACTGGGGCAGGATGGTGTCACTTGGCTGTGGTATAATCATGTCACCTGGCTGAATGGTTATGTCACTTGTCTTAGAGCTGTTACACTGTGAGGTGATTATGTCCTTCAGCTTGCAAAAGACATCGCTCGGCTGGTAAGAGTTTTCATCCGGCTGAGAAGTGACATCACTTAGCTGGGAGGTGATGAGATCGCTTGGCTGGCAGGTGACCTCATTTGGCTGGGAGGTGATGATGTCATTCAGTTTACAACTGACATCACTCAGATGAGAGACGATGACGGCACTCGTCTGAGAGGTGTCGATGTTGCTGGACTGGGATGTTATTACGTCAGCCAGCTGCAAGGTGACATTATTTGGCTGAGAATTGACTTCACTCAGCTGACAGGTCATATCACTTGACTGGGAGCTGATTTCACTCAGCTGGGAGGTGATGTCACTTGGCAGGAAAATGATTTCAGTCTGCCTTGAGGTGACATCGCTTGACTGCAGGGAGATGTGAGACGGATGAGATGTGATGATGTCACTTGACTGGGAGGTGAGGTCACACAGCTGGGAGGTGCTAATGCTTGATTGGGAGGTGGCATGTGTTGGTTTGGGGGTGATGTCACTTGGCTGAGAGGTGACAACGCTTGATTGGGAGGTGACATGTGTCGGCTCGGGGGTGATGTCACACGGATGGGAGGTGTTGATGTCACTCGGCTGAGAGAGGATGTCATTTGGGAGGTTAGCGACATCACTAGGTGTGAAAGAAGTAGCAAAAGTAGAGGACAGAGCAGTGTTATGGCTTATGTTAATGTTGCCAGTATGTGCGGCATCATTAGGTTCGGAAGGAATGAGGTCAGCATTCTGCGGAGGTGAAGCAGTGATGTCTGAGAGACAGACTGGAGTCTCTAGGTGAGGATCGTGAAGGTGTTGCTTTTCTTCCTGTTTTGATGGAGGAGTGTCAGTTTCCATCCTCTCTTCATCTTCTCTTTCATCTATACAATACATATAGTGCCAGTCAAAAGCTTGGATACACCTGACTGAATATACTTAATAACCTTAAAAACAACTTGATGTAATGCTTAATTGTCCAAACATGCTGATACAGAATTCAATTTTTTAAACATTTTGTCATTTTTACCATTTTGTCATTACATTTACACAATACAGAAATTTTAATAACTCACATGAATCTAGCAGTTCTTTCTCTTCTGTTGCTTCAAGCTGGTTAAGCCTTGCCCTCTTCTGCTGAACCTGGTCTTCAGCCACAGCACAAACAGAACCAGCACTGGCTGTTCTTTGTCGCTTCTGTCCTTTCTGTTTACAACTGCTAAGTTAACACAAATAGGAAAGTATAAATACTCATGTAAACACAACATTTAGACATGTAAAGACATTCTTAAGAATATTTAAATAGATGGGTGAGTAAAAAAAAAAATCTCATTTACACAATTTTCCACTTACCCTAAACATTTGGACATGTTTAGTGTCCAAAATTAGCTTCTTTAGACCTGTAGCTGTGAGGCTAATGTTACGAAAGCACACTAGGACAATAGTCAGCCAAATAGTCCAAATATTTACATTTCCATAGAAATACATCACTAAAACCCTTCTCATCCTGCTTAAACCACATTCAGTTGTTCATTAAGGTGGCACAGACATGTCAAAGTGCTTCAGGACACAGGATGAACTGTAAAATGAACAAAGCCTCCCTTTCCATTTCAGACATCTCCAGGGCTGCTACTTACAAAGCAGCTGTAAATCAGGACTGTGTTCTCAACAACACTAAGTCTGCATGACCTTAATGAAGACCTGGGGGATGTCTGAGCAGGTTGACGAAGGTTTATCAGATATATTTTCATAGGAACATTTTGGGCCATCTTAGACTTACAGTTATAGTTCTAAACCAAAGAAGTCAAACTTGTACCCCAAACGTTTTGGCTCATCGACTACATCCAGGGTAAATGGCAAATTCTGTGAACTGTGTAAATGTTTGCAAAACTATTTCTTTAACTTGAGGAGTTACAGAACAAACGATACTTAACAATACTTTTAATTACTTATTTTAGTTTAAGTCAGAACTTGGTTTAAAAACTACATTTTGAACCAATTACAGTGCTTGAGAGCATTAAGGAGACTTAGTACAATCAAATAGAAAAACTGTAGAGAGACTGGAACTCATTTACACTGAAAAGGTCTAGGCGATAAACCGGATACAGAGTCATTTTAACAGACATTCCAGCCTACATCAACTGTGCTGGATGCATGGCTTACGCCTGTCAAAATTCAAGTTCTTTTGCCCTGCCATGGTTTTTATGCATCAAGTCTATTTTTTCCTCCTTGCATATGAAATGGTTACCTTTCACAGCAGTGTAAACTATATTAGAGATATCTCCTAAAATGTCTCGCTTGCTTCAGTGTCACAGCAATTCCTGTACTGTACTGAAGGTGTCTGCCTGACGGGCCTTTCAATGTATACCAGCACTGGTAAAATTTTATGATGCCGATTCTGTCACAATACCCAGATCTGCTGTTTGTGCTGTCGTGTTTAAAATGTGATCTGATGCATGATCACTTGCTTACGAATCTGATGTGAATTGGGGTCACGAAAACGAATGGCCTAGACATTGATATCCATTTTGTGTGTGTGTGTGTGTGTGTGTGTGTGTGTGTGTGTGTGTTTATTTTATGTCACACTCTGATCTTGTGCATACCTTTTCTCCTGCACCGTAGAGCTGCTGGGCTTTTCATCACTTCTGCTTTTCTCCTCCTCTTTCTCACTCTCTCCTGCATCATCTGTGTCTTTCATTTCCGTCTCTGCGTCCATCTCTTCTTTTTCAGTTTCCATTTCCCCTCCCTCTACACTCTCGGGCTTTTCTTTCACCATCTCTTCTCTCAAGATCTCTTCTTTCTCAAAGTCCTTCTCTTCTTTCTCTGGTTTGACACCTTCCATCACTCTTGTGTCTCTCTCTTTTTCATTCTTTATCTCTCCACCATCTCTCTGTTCTGCTGTCTTCACCTTTATTGTGTCTGTTTCTTGATTTTTTGTCTCATCTTCTTCCTCTCCTTCTGTCTTTGTCATGGCTCTCAATGTGTCTGCATTTGCAATCTCCAGCTCTCCTCCATTAGTCTCTACTCTTACGGTTTTTCCATCCATCTCTTGATTTTCTAGATCTGCCTCTTTTCTCTCTGCAACTGCTTCACTCTTCACCTCGCTTCCATCCACCTTCATCTTTACAGACCCTATCTCACTTTGTTCTCTTTCTCCCGTCTCCATTTCTTCACTGTCCATGTCTAAAGAATGCTCTTTTATTTCTTCTTTCTTCTCTGTTTCATAGCTCTCCCTCTCTCCCTTTTCTTCTTCTTTCTTATCTGTTTCTCCACTCCTGTCACACCCTATCTCTTCTTTTCCTCCTTCTTTCTCACCGGTTTCTCCATTCTCACCATGCTCCATCTCTCCTTTTTCTTCTTCTCTCGTCTCTGCCTCTCCACTCTCTACCTGTTCTATCTGTTTTTCTCCTTCTCTCATCTCTGCATTTCCACTCTCTACCCGTTCTATCTCTCCTTTTTCTCCTTCTTTCTCCTCTGCTTCTCCACTCTCTACTCCTTCCATTTCACCCTTTTCTCCATCTTTCTTATCTGTTTTTCCATTCTCATCATGCTCTATCTCTTGTTTTTCTCCTTCTCTCATCTCTGCTTCTGCACTCTCTATCTGTTCAATCTCTCCTTTTTCTCCTTCTCTCTTCTCTGCTTCTCCACACTCTACCTGTTCCATCTGTTTTTCTCCCTCTCTTATCTCTGCTTCTCCACTCTCTACCCGTTCCATCTCTCCTTTTTCTCCTTCTTTCTCCTCTGTTTTTTCACTCTCCATCTCTCCTTTATCTCCTTCGCTCTCTATTTCGTCACTCTCCATTTCTCCTTCTTTCTTCTGTGTTTCTCTGCTCCTCTCATTCTTCATCTGTACTTTTTCTCCCTCTTTCATACACATTTTTTCACTCTCTTCAGTCTCCATCATTACTGGCTCCGTCTCCTCATTTCCCTCCTCTATCTTTTCTCTGTTCTCGGTTTCAATCTCTTTTTCATCCACCCGCACTGTTTCCATCTCTTCTTTTTCAGTCTGTGTATCACCTTTCTCTGGATCGACTTTTTCTTTCTCTGCCTCTTTATTGGTCTTTTCTGTGTTTTCCTCTATTTCAGCCTTTTCTTTCTCTTTATCAGATTTATTCTGCTTCTCTGTGCTCTCTGCATCTGTTTTTACCATTTCTTTCGCTCCTCTTTCTTTATCTGTCTTTTCTGTCTCTGACGCTACTCTCTCTTTACTAGCTGTTTCTGTCTCTTTCTCCTTCGCTTCTCTCGTTGAAACTGTCTTTTCCGTCTCCTTCTCTTTCTCTCCTCTCTCTCTTTCTTCTCCCACTCTTTCAGGCCTGCTGCTGTTACTCAGCTCTCCTCTCTCTCCCCCTGTTTTTCCATCCTGCAGGAATTCAGCTGCCTCTGGTGTGGGTTTGGAGTGGTCGATGGGGATATTGTCCTTCCCTGCTTTCCACAGTCTATATCGCTCTGGCTGGAACTTTCGCACAAATAAATCCATGGAGATCTTCACCATATCCTTACGGCACGAGCACTGAGACAAAAAAAAACAGAAAAACTAAATCTCAGCAGCCACATCATACACCAAAATGTGAAGGTGATGGGTAGGAATGAGCAACTGGGGTTTATTAGTATCAAGTCAAGTATCATTACATGTCTTCATATAAAAATATCATGTAATTATTTAACCCTTTAAGCGCCAAAGTCGCAGGATTGCGACAAGACGTCATCATGACTAAAACAGACTGTAGTTATAAA
>JBBPCY010073763.1:0-10101 GCA_037974405.1 Brachyalestes nurse | reverse complement strand
TGAAGCTTCAGTATAACAAAAGTTTTTTAAGTTAACATGAAGTCATCATAAAACAGAATCCAGCTGGAGCTGGTCCTCCTATTATCAAGGATACATTCACACCTTGTTTTGTATGATGGACAGGGGTGTAGCTGAGAGTCTGAATCTATAAGTAAATCTATCAGTCCTGCACTGGAGTCCTTGTCGATTTGGTAGCATTAGGGCTCTCCGTGGCTCTGCCCATTGAGCAGGTCTGGGAAGTGGCACTAGAAGAGCAGATTAAGGGGCTAAAATAAAGGCCCTCCACGGTTCAGACATAGAAGCATAGGAGGGACCTGCTGAGGTGCTCTTCTAAGAATGGGTTAACTTTTTCACTATCGTCACATTTTCTGCAGAGATTGTAGCCAGAGTGATATAAAGCTAAGGTTTGAATGTGAATCAGATTTTGGGACCTGCAATGAAAAGCCCACCATCCATTTTGAGAGCTAGCTTTTGTAGTAGTGACGCACAATAATGGGCCGGGCAAAACTATCTCAGAAACTCTCAAACAACTATTCATTACTCCAGTAAAAACAGGAGAACATCGAGTAAGATGCAGATGAAGTGTTGTGTGGAAAGTGATTAGGATTGGAATTTGCATAATTCCTTCATCCTTCACTATGGTCATGGCAGCATTGTGACATATGTTTTGTTTACATTACTGACACCTGCTTTTGTTTATTTAGTTCTTTTGGGAGAGCTGAGAATGATGTTAGTGTGCCATGAAAAGTGTCTGAGAAATTTAGGAAAACTGATCTATTGGACAGGAACAGCAGGTACTGGTGTTTTAGTCAATGTAGGACACAATTAACAGATTGGAAACCTACTTACTGGAACACAAGATGTTTGCAGAAATTCACATGTACACATTGCAAAACATCTTTCTAAAAAGTAGGGGTGTTTTCGTCACTTCGGTCAATCGATCTGACACTTCAGATGACTTGTGGGATCTTTGAGACATCTAGACCAGGTAAAAAAGAAAGTAATAAATCATATAAAAACTGTGTCTTAATATTTGTAAACGTAAACACTTACGTTATAGTGTTATACAAATATTACTTTGTAGTATCACTTTTATTTACTGTTTGCATGTTTCTCATGATACTATAGCATCAGGACACTGACTCTTAATATATATAAAATTTGTCCTGAAATCTCATGTTCTACAAAACCCTTAATTGCTTTTTATTTCCAGATTACAGCATTTCTACACAATGGTGAATACATCAGTAATGGATAACAGTTCCACGCTAGCTGATTATAGTATGTCTATATGTTTGAAAGAACATCATGTCGGGATAATTGTGTCCTGCACTGAAACACTGCTTTGCTTCTTTCTGGGAACTCCAGCTCATTCTTGGTTTCTCTGGTTTTATCTTCGTGCCGGCTGGAAAATGAAACCCACACAGGTGTTTTTCCTGAACCACACTTTCCTCGACATCATCTACTGCATTCAGTGTGGTTTAAATGTGCTGAATTTTCTGTTCTTTGGCAGCAACCTCGTATGGATTGAGACATATATATTTTTTGGACTAAGCTGTGTTGGCAGACCCCTGATGCAGATCTGCATTTGTGTTGAACAGTATCTGGCAGTGCTTCATCCAATAACATTCTTGAAATATAAAGGAGTCCAGTACCGGATTGCATCGGCTCTGTTGGTTTGGCTGGTTGCAGCTGCATATGCCGTATATCAGGGATTTGCACAAGATTTCACTGATGCTTTTTTCTGTTTTATCTTCTTGACCACAGTGGCTGTGATCTCGTTTTGCTGTGTGTCTGTTCTGCGTGCCCTAAACCACCCAGGACCAGGAGACACACAGATCACAGTGGAGAGAGGCAAAGATGTAGGGAACCAACAAAAGAGGAATGCCTTTAAAACCATCTCTTCAGGATTGCTTTTAATTCTGTTTTCCTACCTCCCCCAGGCATTACTGATCTTTTATACTGTGATAAAAATAGACAAGGAGTTATTTCAATGTGATATTGTCCCATTCATATTCACTCCAAACAATTTGGGTGTGATGATCACACCATTGCTGAAAATTTACAGAGATGGTCATCTGAAATGCTTAAACCATTAAAAGGGAAGCAACGGGAACAGATGAATGGGTTCCGCGTTCTAAATAACTTCATACTGCACCCGTTGATATATTGTATCACTGAAAGTCCCATCTTGTAAATGGTAATTAATATCAGTCTGTATCTGTTCAAGTTGTCATAGTATACTCAACGGATTTCTTTATTAAGTCTTTTACTACTAAAATGTCATATGCACTCCTTACATTCCTTAAGCTACTACTTTGCTGAACAGAATGTAATCAGGCGTCAGCAACATCCCAAAAACAAACACTTGAGATTTTCAATGTGAGTTTCATTGCTTTTGCTATACATCTATTTCTGCAAAGTATAATACAATATATTTTCTTTAAGATAGTATCTCTACTCCGTCACTCCTACAACAAGTAGGACTATGTTTAAGCTATTTAGACTACTTGCTGTCAAACTCTAAATTTTCATCTGATGAGAGTGGTGTATCTGTAACAAAAATTTAATTCATGAACATAGTTCATAAGTAAACGATTTTAATCAACAGCAGTTTCTGCTTCTTATTTTTGCTTTGTTTTTTTAATTTATTTAAATTATTTTAATATTGATGTATTTCAAATATGATTTTCAATTACTGTCCTTCTTATATAATTTGCTGTTGCCCATTAAAATGTTTTTTTTTTTTTCGAAAATATGATTTGTAGTGCTAATAACTGAATTCAAACATCTTTATAACTGGAATGATGTGAGGGTCAAGGTAAGCAAGATGTAATTATAGGATCCAAAATATTTAATGCTAAAGAAAAAGTACAAATAACAGAAAAAGTAATGAGGGATCCAGGGTAAACAAAACCATGAGAAACTACCAAAACACAAAATGGCCCAAAGGATAACAAGAACTGGAGCACTGCAGAAACAAAGAAGAGAAAAAAAACACAAGGTTTAACAAAAAAACAAGGTCTGTCATTAAGAAATAACAAAAAATGCAACACCTTTGTGACATCTCCTCTTTTAAAGATCATATAGAGGAAACCCAGTGTTCAGCAGATACTGTACATCAGGCCATCCAAGCCCCATGAGTTCAATCAAGGAGACAGAGTGCAGGTCCCCACTACCATAAATTCTTGCCTGTAACACACACAGATGATCACAATAAGGAAGAGGAAGTGATCACCAGAAAACCATTTAAAGTGTGGCCAGACAGCTAAAAACCGATCAGTCATTGAGGCAACAAGCTTTACGCTATTCCATCCTCACCAGCATTCTCCAGCATTGTGAGTATGCTGTGGGTGTCTTACCTGTCTTTATTGTAATCTGTGCATGTTTGGAACATGGGTTACCAGTGGAGTAGTGTTCTTAGATCAAAAGGCGAGATTACCTGGCCATCCATCTGACGTCACCTCCTATGTCACATTCACCCGCAAGCTTTGAGCAACGTTCAGTCATCCAGAGCCCACATTCACCAAGGTTCATCTTCTGTTGGTACATGGCAGAATTCGGAACCCTCGCAGCACAGACGGCTGTTGATAACATCACGCTTAGGACTCTGTCCCCATGGATCAAAAATTAGATGCGTGATCGGGAGTTGCCAGGCACTTTTGAGAGCATGATTCAGATGGCAATGAGGATCAATCAGCGTATGTCATCAGTCAACCAGCCAGACGTCCATCGCCTCCACATAAAGCTGGACCCAGGGGAACCCATGCATTCAGGTTGTGCCTCACTGATGCCACAGGACAGTGAACGGCGACACTGAGAAGGTTTTGTGCCTACTGTGCTTCACCTAACCACCATTGTGCCGTCAGCCCTCTCGTCCTGGAAACGCAGGTGCCAGGTAAGGTGGGGGATGCTGACCTGGCTACCTTGCTATCACCAGAACCTCATTACTATCCCGCTAGTGAAACAAGACACACTAGCAGAATATGTTTTTGAACAGTTAAATTTCCATCCGTTTCACTGCCTGGTGTCAGAAAATCCTTGCCGGTCCTTTGTCGTCCCTGGATGCACATCATCCAGGACTTCGTCATGGGTCTGCTGGATTCCAAAAGCGAAAACACCTTCCTTATCGTAGTCAACCGTCTCTCCAAGGCCTTGTACCTAGTAGCTTTGTCTAGATTCCCGTCAGCAAAAACCAGTTTGTGGCTTGATTCTGGAAGTCCTTCTGCCATCTGATTGGTTTAACCACCAGCCTCTCATCAGGATATCACCCCCCAAAAAATGGTCAGACCAACCAACAGCTAGGGTGCTTCCTCCTTTGTTTCTCGTCAGACCATCACCACTCTTGGTCTCTTATGGGCTGAGCTCACACACAATCTCCACGTCTCATCAACCACTGGACTCCGTCCATTCGAGGTATGCCATTGAAACTAATCCATCTTTCTTCTAACTCCAAGAGCCAGAAGTTGAGGTACCATCTGCCCAACAGGTGGTCCACAGGTGCTTGCTGCTCTGAGAGAAGACTCGCCGGGCCATCGAATCTTCGACAACACCGTCGGCACCACCCTGTTACAATGACCTGGTTTGGCTTTCTACCCTTTGCACAGAGTCTAAGAATTTAACACCATGCTTTATCGGACCCTACAAAATCTGATCAACCCGATCAAGCCCTGTCTGCCACCCTCTGCCACCTTTCAACTCTTGACAGATGCCAACCTTGCCATACTCGGATGATGTTATGAGCCAAAACCTTAATCTTAAAAAGGTATTATGAAGCAAATGTGAGGCTGGGTATACGACCAGCCCCAAGAAAAGCCTCCTTGGACTAACAGAGACACATTACCTGGAGTAATGTATTGGAAAGGCCAAACTATAACCCCAGTCCAAAAAGATAAGAATCTACATGAGGTCTGGCATCAACGAAACAGGCATGAGTTTCTTTTATGTTGGAAGGGTTTTCTACGTGTTTTATTGCCAAGTTCTTCTCTATAGCCTCACTCTCACAAACTTTTTCAAAAAGGTCCTGGCAGTTAAAGTCGTATGAAATGCCGAGGTGGACGCTACCTTCTGCCAGCTTAAAGCCCTCAACCCCCAGACTTCCAGGGACTACCACAGAACAATGAACGCTACTGTATACCTTTGTAGTGTGAAGGATAAACCCCGTTACAGAGAAACGCGAGAGAGTAGGTGGTTCACCCACATTGTTCTAAGATTGACCAACACAGAGTAAAGATTCCCACTGGAATCAACACTCACACACACACAAGGTATGACTTTGAGTTCTCATAGACCCGAGAAGAGATGGCTGACGGTCTGGAAGTGAGGAGCAAATACCACCTGTGGGTAGAAATTCATGTTTTTCTCTTCATGCCATGGAAAGCAGGACATAGGTGCGATGCTGATAAAGTACTGTTTGCAAAAATGATTAGCATAGAAATTGTTCCTTCTTCAATATAAATGGTCTAAACATCTTTTTAAACAAGTGTTGTGCACACAGCGATTAGCATAGAAATTTGCTTCTTTCTTCACTGTGATGATTGATCATGGCATTGTGACATTACACTGTGTAATTTTTTTGTTGGCAGTACTGACACCTGGTCTGCTTTTGATTTAAGCCACTGAGGCAAACTGCACTATTAGACAGGTGCAGCTGGTACACATGCAAAGACGCATTTTAAAAATAAATGCTTTAAAAATAAATGTTGTGAAACATGGAACCCACCAGTTAATGGAACACAAGATATTTGCAGATGTTAATGTGTTTCTTGGAACATCTTTTTAAAAGCAAATGCGGTTTCATCACTTCAGTGAATTGCTCTGAAATTACAGACTCGTGGAATTTCAGTGAAATCACAGACTTGTGGTGTCCCTGAGGCATCTACACCAGGTAAAAAAAGAAAATGTCATGTGTATCAAAAATTAAGATCCATTAAGATGATACAAGCAAAACACATTACATTTTTGTTGTATATTTTTCTAATAACCTTCATATACTGTTTGCATGGTTCGCATGTTTTCATGACCCACGCATTAACTTTACACTTAAATTGCCTTTTGTTTCCAAATGACAGGATTCCTGCACAATGATGAACACGTCTGTAGTGTACAACAGCTCCATGTTTAGTATGATTATCTGTTTAGAAGAACATCATGTTGGGAAGATTCTCGCCTGCATTACAATGCTGCTCTGCTTCTTCCTGGGAACTCCAGCTCATTCTTTCTCTGGCTTTATCTTCATGCCGGCTGGAAAATCAAACCCACTCAGGTGTTTCTTGTGCATCATACGTTGCTGGAGCTCATCTACTGCATCCAGTGTGCTTTGGACATGTTGAATTTGCTGATCTTTGACAGTGACTACTTGTGGAACGAGACATATTTTGTTTTTGCCCTATTCTTTGTCGGCAGAGCCCTTCTGCAGATCTGCATTTGTGTTGAACAGTATCTGGCAGTGCTTCATCCAATAATATTCTTGAAATATAAAGGAATCCAGTACAGGATTGCATCAGTTCTGCTAGTCTGGCTGACGTCGGCTGCATATCCCGTATATGTGGGGTTCGCAGATACATTCCCTGATGCTTTTTTCTACTTTGTCTTCTTGACCGCAGTGGCTGTGATCTTGTTTTGCTGTGTGTCTGTCCTGCGTGCCCTAAAACACCCAGGACCAGGAGACACACAGATCACAGTGGAGAGAGGCAGAGATGTAGGGAACCAACAAAAAAGGAATGCGTTTAAAACCATCTTCTCAGGATTACTCATAATGCTGTTTACCTACCTCCCTCTAACATCACTTACTTTTTTACAAGTGATAAACACTGTAGATGAGAAATCATTTGTTTGTAATTTTCTTCCATTAATGTTCTCTCCAAACTCTTTGGGGGTGATGATCTCACCGTTGCTGAAAATGTACAGAGAGGGTCATTTAAAATGCTTCAACCATCAGTGTAAATAGATGAGTGGGTTCTGTGGTTCAGCCTCACTCAGCACTCATTAATCTTCCAAGATTGTACTGAATGCCTCATCTTTTATGGGGGAATTAGTACAAGTCAACTTTTGTTTGGGTCATTTAATTATGTAACCAGAAGTAAAATGTGCAGATGTGCCTTAACTCAATTTGTACTTGCAAAAGAATATTTGAAAGTGGAGGTCCAACTGCAGATATAACTTATAAAGCAAATGTTTAAATCGCCAGATTACATGCTACTGGTAATTACATGCCACTTCTCAAGTATTTAACCACATAAACGTAATGTGGTTAACTGGCACATGAGCTTCTTGCATTGATTAAGCTACTACATTTCGGCTGGACCACAAAAAACCATTACAGTTGTGGTATACAATGTTAGTTTCATTGCTTTTATTTTGACTAATTTCTACAAAGTAAATGACAATATTATCTCTTTAACATAGTTCAGTTCGGTTATACCTTCATGACGTAGATGCCTTGTTTAAGCTAGTTAGACCACACACCAGCCCATATCCACCCAGTTATGGCAAGATCTCAGAACTTCCTAGTTTCTTATTCCTTCTCTCAGGCAGAATGTTAAACTCTCAAGTTCATCTGATTTAGTGGTTCTTCGATATATGATAGAAGCTTTCATGCCAATTTCTTGTCATCTCATTTGTAACTGTCATTGTCCTGTATTGAAATGGCACTCTGTGTCTTCCTGGAAACAACAGCTCATCCTCTGGTTTTATTTTTTTCCCGGCTGGAAAATACAACCCACCCAAATATCTATTACTCTTGGTTCATGTTTTACATTCCTCTAGAAAGAGAAAAGAAAGAAGCGCACACTAAGGACTTTCCCTGTTTCATCCAGCGGTCTCTCTCCAGTGGCAGTGAAGAGCTCCAGCACCCAGCCAAGCCATGTTCAGCTGGAGCTTTTGCAACATCTTATGCTTGGTGGGTTTGACTTCTCCTGTGTGTCTCCTCCTACTGTGCATCTTCAGGCATGGACACTTTGCATTGACAGAGCTCCTCGGAGCGTATTTGTACTGGCCCCTGAAGGCAGAGGACTTGCTTAAAGCTTCTGAGGAGTCGAGTCTGCAGCAAAGTCCGCTTCCAGTGTTCAGAGAGAGTTTAGTTTGGAGTAAAGGTCCTCCAGAACTTTGCACTTGAGTTTGATGTTTGTTCGTGCCCTCTGGCTGTTTGAATACTGAACTTGTCCTTAAAACCCATTTATATTACTAACACTGTTTATAGCTTTATGACCATTACAACCCACCCCCTGCCATTTTTTATAATTATCAGTGTTATAAACTATAAACTGTACAAATTTAAAGGGAGCATTTTTCTACAAGGCAGCATAAATCGTTGAACACCAGCACCCGCAGCCCAGAGCCACAATCAGAACAGAATATCAGGCACCTTCCAAGCAACAGCAAGTTCACATTTATAAATCTGTTTACTTTTTTTCTGAACCAGCAGAAATTTTTTTTTATTGGGGAGCAGCAGAAGCATCAGTATGTTCAGTAGTGAGTGGCCCTGTTAAAATGAGAAGCACTTTCAAAATAAGAGTAATTAAAAAAAAACTGCGCTAGCGCACAATAAAATAATTGTTGCCGTTAATTAAATAATTCCATAGCGCGATACTAATGTGATAATAACATGATAATAACGTGATAATAACACAATACTAACACGATAATAACGCAATAATAACACGATAATAACGCAATAATAACACGATAATAAGGCAATAATAACATGATAATAATGTGATAATAACGCGATAATGCGTTAACGTGCCCAGCACTAGTATTGGAGTATTAGAGCTAACATCAGGGCTCTCCATAGATCTCCATGGCACTAGAAGAGCAATTTAAGGAGCTAAAATCAAGGACCTCTGTGGTTCAGACACAGGAGCAAGGTGTTGATCTGGCATAAGAGGCGTCTGATGAGGTGAGGACTGGATAGCCAACAAGTCAAAAAAATGGGAAGCTGGCAGACCAGAGGAAATGTTCTCCCAAACATCTATTCATTACTCCAATGAGGACAGGAGGACATCAGGTGTGATGCTGATGATGTGTTGTATGAAAAATGATTAGCACAGATATTTGCGTAATTGCTTTGTCCTTCACTATGGTCACGGCATTACTGACACCTGGTCTGCTTTTGTTTATTTATGAGTTATTTTGGGAGCACTGAGAATGACATTAGTGTGACATGAAAAATGTCTGAGCAATTGAGGCAAACTGGCCTATTGGACAGGTACAGCAGGAACACATGACAAGATATATGAAACTAAGCCGGTGTTTATGGACTATGTCGGACACATTCAACAGACTGAAACCTGGATTCCACCACTTGCTGGAATACAAGATGTTTGCAGAAGTTCACATGCAGACATTATCGGAGCATCTTTTTTTTAAAGCAGGGGTGTTTCTGTTACTTTAGTCAATCGCTCTGATACTTCTGAAGACTTGTGGGATCTCTGAAACGTCTAGACCAGGTAGTAAAGAATGTAATAAATCATTTGTCTTAAAATGGTGAACAAACACAAACCTTGATGCTAGTCTTACACAACCATTACTTTTTAAAATCACTTTTATTAACTGTTTGCATGCTTCTCATGATCCCATAGCATCAACATACTGACTCTCAAAATATATTAAATTCATCCTGAAATTTCATGTTTTACAAAATCATTAATTGCCTTTTATTTCCAAATTACAGCATTACTTCACAATGACAAATACATCTGTAATGGATAACAGTTCGATGTTAGCTAATTACAGTATCTGTTTAAAAGAACATCATGTCGGGAAGATCATGTCCTGCATCGAGGTGCTGCTCTGCTTCTTTCTGGGAACTCCAGCTCATGCTTGGTTTCTCTGGTTTTATCTTCGTGCCGGCTGGAAAATCAAACCCACACAGGTGTTTTTTCTGAACCACTCTTTGCTTGACATCATCTATTGCATTCAGTGTGGCCTGCAGATGCTGAATTTGCTGTTTTATGACAGCAGCGTCTTTTGGAATGAGACATATATTGTTTTTGGACTAATCTGTGTTGGCAGACCCCTGCTGCAGATCTGCATTTGTGTTGAACAGTATCTGGCAGTGCTTCATCCAATAACATTCTTGAAATATAAAGGAATCCAGTA
>JBBPCY010073762.1:0-10103 GCA_037974405.1 Brachyalestes nurse | reverse complement strand
TATTACGTGTTTGTAAGATATGTACAGTAAAAATACTTTTTATATTTTGTAGTGATTTAACACTAACTATGAGGAGACTGAGGGAAGAGCAGGAGAGAGAAGATGCATCAGAATGTGAGGCAGCAACAGCAGAACATGGAGGTGAAGTAGGAACTTAGGGCAAGAAAATCAAGCTGCCCAGGGTTCGGCGAGGTGCTGAGTTTGTTTCACGGCGCGCACCGGGGATGAAGGGTGGTTTGTTTCACCAAAAATATTGACCAGGAGCCGCCACTGCGTGTCCTAATACAAACACAGAACACTCACATGAAGTCTAAAGGGCTGTGTCCCAATTCAAACACCACAGACTCACAACAAGTCTAAAGGGCCGCGTCCCAATTCAAACACTATGCACTCACAGAAAGTCAAAAGTACCATGTCCCAAATCAAACACTGCACACTCACAGCAAGTCTAACAGGTTGTGTCCCAAATCAAGAAGAAAAATGGGGAGTGTCCCAAATCAAACACTGCACACTCACAAAAAGTGTAATGACCGCATCCCAAATCAAACACTGCACACTCAGATTCCCCAGTGCCACTGCTCAGCCCGCATCTCCAGGGCTCACCGCTTTCAGGAACCCGACAATCCATCAGAACACTTTGGGCTCACACTTAAGCTCCGCCCTCAAACTATGCCATGAAGTACGCCTATCCTCAGTTTCCAGACTACTGGTAGACCTCTGTGAGGTAAAGTCAGATTGGCCCCAAACTCTGTTCCCTGATAGGTCTCAGAGGCCTCTTTCCAGTGAGCCCAACCCGGAGCTTCTAACCTCCTGTGTGGGGACTGTACGTTGCTCAGGGTTACCTTAGTGGTGCCACTGGCAATCCTGAGATTCAAACCCACTACCTTTCGATTACAGGATCAGCTCCCTAACAACCAGGCCTGCAGCTGCCCCTGTGTGTCTAATTGTATGTGTTTCTGTTTCTGTGTAGCAGTCACTGTCTTGTGAAAAATTAGGACACCCTATGAAAGCCTGTGTGTTTTTGTGTTTTGGATTTGTGGATATTTCACTTGTAACAATACAGGGATATTCAATCAATATAACTAAACAATTAAAACTGAAGAAAAGACTTTTCGCAGCCATGTTGAATCGAAAACGAGTGTTACGTCCCCCTAGCGGCCACCAGGGACCGCTGTATGTGTAAGTTTAGGTTTTGTGGGTTTTGAGTTGAGGGACTTTTGTTATGACAGGATGGGGTTTTGTTTAGTTATTAGGAACAGCTGTTTTGAGTTTAAGTTAAATGATTGTGTTTTGTTATTGGGTCCTGGTTTGGGGTTTTTAGTATTTAAGTTTCGTTTGGACCGACCTAGGTGTCGGTCCACCCTTACTATATGCCTGATCTTCAATCGGGAAAACACACTGCTTGTTTTGTTTGGGTTCTCACACACTTTAGTTTTTGGCGTTTTGACAATAAAAGAAAATGCATGGCAACCACGGCTCTTGGGGCTTCCCGGATGTCACGGAATGGGCAGCCAGTCGTGACAACAAGGCTGTGAGGGATAGAAGTCCAGCAGTGTTGACTATGGCATATTGTTGTGTCATCGTTTGTCATCGTTTAGCCGTCAGAATATAGAGAATACATCACTTCACACATTTCCACAGGACAAAGAACATAAAAACATGGATTGTGAAAATTCGACGGGACATAGGACCAAACTTTCAGCCTATTGGCTAATTGCTAATTTCTAATGTGCGCATGTTTATCTTCCTATAAACACATGCATATGCTAAAATATAAGCTTAAATATGATGTTTTACGATAACAACTAAGGTTAAATATATGTTTGCCTCACAGCCTCATTTTCGATTCAACATGGCCACGGGCTGAATAAGGCATATAGAATGTTCTACCAAAATGCAATATCTGGTGAGGAATAAATTAGGACACCCTCACATACAGATTTATCACATCAGGTGCACCTGATGAGAACATCGTTACTCAGTATTTTTAAGGATTTACTGTTTAAAGCTCAGACATTTAGTCTGGTGAAAGTGAACACTATGGTGAGATTAAAAGAGCTGTCTGAGGCCTTCAGAGAGTAGATTGTAGCAGCTTATGAGTCTGGTAAGGGATTTAAAGAGATATCAAAAGACATCACCAAAAACAAGACTAGATATGAGATATGTAAATATATGTAAACATTTCTTAATAAAGAACTGAATATTTAATGGAGTGTCCTCATTTTTTCACATGACTGTCTACTATTCAGGGTAATGTATTACTTAATTAGCTCACTTGCTTAAAAAATAAAGATCTAATGATCTTTTTAGCTTTTGCATGTTCTAACGCCCCCTGGTGTTTAGGAGGATCGCTTTGTTGTAATCACATGTTTTAAAGAATATTATTAATCATTAATCATTATTAGGTTATTAAATCATTATTAGGTTATTTTGTAATGGCCGATGTAAGGTTCATTCAACGATCAATGTAGGACAGAAGTTATCGACTAATTTGTTTACGTATCTGGTTTCATGAGGTGTAACTGGAGCTGTATGTGGTCTTGTTTAAATTATTTGAAAACAGCAGCAATATTTACATTTTCTTAAAGTTCATTAATCAAGGCTTTTTATTTGTCACATACACAATGATAAGAGTGATAAAAGAATCCTTACAATTAGAAACAAATAAAGTTTGCTGGTGTAACAGAAACTTTAAAACTTTATCCTTCTCACGAAAAGTTATTATTTTACAGATACAAGCTTTTGACGACATACGTATGTCAGATAATAATACATACACGAAAGGAGGAAATGGTATTTTTGGGTTCAGTAATTGGGTGTAAAGGAAGAGGGCGGGCTCCTCTAAACCCCAATGTTTCTATTGGTTCGTCAGGTTTGGCGGGCGGGACTTTTGTATCCAATAGAATCTTAAACACAATTCTCCCGCCTTTTTTGGCTACGCCCACTGCGCGAGCGGCCCCGTCAGTTTTTACGCGTTTTTCATTAAAACATCTGAAATTCGACGCATGAACTCAATCATTCAGATTTTACATTTTAAAAAAATAACAAACGGATTATCAATAATAATTTCAGGGGCGGGCGCCAATCACCCTGGGCTGGGCGGGGCGAGTTTTTCGATTGGTCGAGAGCGAAGTAGAGCGTGTCTTGATTGGGTGATATGGTTTTACTGCGCCTGTCCATCACTGAGGCAGCAGGTTCGGTGGAGCTGAGCGTGGAGGTCCAGAGAGAGTTGGAGAGAAAATGAGCGGTGAGTTTCTTAAGTTTAAAAGTGTTTAAAAGTGTTTAAAACTCCTTCATGAAATCCGGTCGATAGCGGGTAGACTGGTTGAACTCGCGGATACTCTGCTCTGAGTCGGCCGGTCTGGTGAAGTTACTTTAATGAAGAGTTTTTTGAGAGAAACGTCGATTTTATAAACCCTCGGACCGAGTTGGACAGGGACCCAGCTCTGTCCTCAACTGACAACTGAAAACTGAAAACTGGACTTAACCGGATTTAACTGGGGTTAACTAGAGTTAACTGGATTTAGCTCAGTTAGCAGAGTTAGCTTCGTGGCTAACAGGACCGCGGGATGTTAGCCGTTGAGCTACATAGCGATTAAATGATTATATATACTTCCCAGCTTTACTAAATATAATTTAAAAAAACCTTGAAACGTTAATGAATCCCTTGTTTAACATTCCTCATAGTTTGAAGTCAGAAATGCGGGTCAGTCGCCAGTAACGACGATGTCGTTTGGATTTTTTTTCTTCCACCTTAAACGCTGCAGCTCCAGTATGAAGCCTCAGGCTCAACATTGGAGCTGCTGCAGGATTTAAGGTGGAACAGAAATTCCTAACGTCAGCTCTTCAAAATACAAGACTATTACAGTTTAACGCGGCGAACAGTATCAGCTAGCTTTGTTTTTGTATGGTTAGCTTGATAGAAGTTGTTTTTTGTTTGTTTTTAGGAGAGCGACAGCAGCAGAATGAAATGGCCGACGGAGACTTCCGTAAAAAGAGAAACTCCAACACAGAACAGGTAAACAAACTCCCGGCCCCAACCAACACTTTCCTTTATTTTTACACGCACACTGAAGTATCCTCTGAAGGTGAATTTATTTAAACCCTCTCCAAAACAAATATAGTGGAGGTGAATGGAACCAGACGTATTCAACACAAATCCAGCCGTTTTATTCTCTATCGCCCCCCAGTGAAGCTTCACGTGTGTTTATATGGATGTTGATGTTGGTAAAATAGTGAAACTGAATCACTTTTCTTTTGGGATTATTCTGTATGTATACCTCCACCATGAATGGTTTTTGTTTTAGGAGCAAAAGAAAACAGATTTTATTTTTGTCAGATTCCCCACTGTTTTACCATCACCAACATCCACATAAACACACTTGGAGCTTTACTCGGAGTGATGGAGAATAAAACGTCTTTGTGTTGGAGATTTCTGGTTCCGTTCACCTCCACTGGAAAGGAATTGTGAGTCTGGTCTCTAGAGTGAACAGTTTCACGTCAGGCACACTCAACACGCACGCTGAACACACTGTTTACACTGAATCATGGGGCAATCGGTTCTCTTTAATCTACATCATCCTGCCTGGTTCTGCCCTGCATGTATCCTCCACCATTAATGTGTTTTGGACCAAAATCTTCTCCGAACTCGGTTAGAACATCTCAGGCACCAGGTGGTACAACCACACCCATCTAATGGAAAAACTTTTAGAGGCAGATGTCTGGTTCCATTCACCTCCACTGTGAACAGTTCTGACTTTCACACCAAGGCCACTCTGAGCACTCTGTCTATCGTAAACACTGAATTTTGGGGACTTTTATTTGGGGGTTTCTTGTTGCACATGTCTGAAGTGCAATCAAATAAAACGAGACTCGGGCGCTAGAAATTTGGGGTGAACTTATAAAGGAATTGTGGTCCGGTGTAGTGTGCATACCTGCCAATACATAAACATGAATAAAATACAGAAATTGAGACTAATCCGCCTGAATTTTTGATGAAGGGAAATGTAACCTTTACTTACACATGCAGTAGAGGTGTGAACCTTCATAGGCCTCACGATTTGATTCAATTATGATTATCATGTCAATTCGATATCTTGATGCTTCCCATCAATTTTATACATTACTTCACATTTATGTTTTCAAATACAAGCCGTGAGATGTAAGATCTTGTTTTTATTCAACAAAAACGGAAAATGTAAACAAAAATTGTGACCATTACATTAAATTGTAAACCGAAATAAAGGATAGACATAGCTCATCAAAACGTAAGCAGAAATTGTGCCCATAGCATTAAATTGTAACCAAAATAAGTAGCATAGGTCTAGCCTACATCTTCAGTGAATAGTCTTCAAAAACAAAACACTCTGCTGTGCTTCTTTTTAACTAGATTTTAAAATCAATGTCATCATGATATAATCGATTATGTCCTGCCACTGCATCGATCAATTATGTGATTAATTTCAACGCTCCTAACATACAGTCAAAGGCAGATATTTTATCAAGTAACTACGGCTGGAAAATGTGACAAGTGTTATGTTAATTTGTTGCTTTTCTAAACTTGTATATCACTGCTTTCAAAAAACACTACTTGTTTTACAGAGAGCAGAATTAGTCCAGATTATTTAGATTTAGTGCAGGTTGAGTAACTGTACACACACAATTGTACTCGTAGGTCTTGATTGTTTTAAATGTGGCACCATGGGTTTTTGTTTTCCCCTCCAGTTCAACGTCTAAAAAAAAAAAATTTTCTGTAGACTGAAAATGTTGCAGTAGAGTTTTGCCATCTCGCCCGACGCCCTAGCAGAAAGCCAGCATCATCTAAACATTACGCTCTTCTATTGTTCAGTAAATCTTCTACTGTTCATAAATGTCTGTCAGAGTTAAACATCTGTCTGACGTCAGTCATTTTTATTGAAGCATATGTCAGCCGTTACCGGTTATGATATCCTGGTAGATCCCCTGGAAGGTGTTGTTCAGATGTATGTTTGTTTTTTTTTTCTTCCATAGGAAGCCCAGCCACCATCACCTTTAGCCCTTTTGGCAGCGACCTGCAGTCGAATAGACGAGAACGACGCAGCAGAACAGCAGACCCTTCAGGACCACCGGACTGACTTAAACCAGACTCAGTTGCAACAAACTACGAATGGCTGGCAGATCATTCCCCTAAGCGGTCAGACAGCTTCGGGCTCTCCGAATACTGTCTCTCAGAAGTCAGGCCTGGTGGTGGAGGACAAAAGCCGACACGCGGTGAGCACCGGAGTGGGCGTCCAGCAGCAGCAGCAGTACATAGTAGCATCTGCACCAAGCCTACAAGGCCAGCAGGTTCTCACTACCATCTCTGGGGTGATGCCTAACATCCAGTATCAAGTCATTCCTCAGTTTCAGACTGTGGATGGTCAGCAGCTCCAGTTTGCTCAGACAGCCCAAGATGCTTCTGCTGCAGGACCAGGGCAGCTTCAGCTCGTGTCCTCACCCAGTGGTGGCCAACATCTCATCACAGCTCCCACCAGCCAAAGTACTGGAGCTGCCAACATCCTGACTGTTCCTGGTCTCCTTCAGCAGGCCATTCCTCTTCAGAACCTGACTCTTGGAAACGCCATGCTGCCCAATCAGACACAGTTCCTCGCTAACATGCCTGTGTCACTGAACGGAAGCATCACCCTTCTTCCTGTTAGCGCTGGAGTTAAAAGTGATGATGTTACAGGTGGAACTTCAGGTGTTGGTCAGCAGCTGGTCCAAGCCCAACAGGCCACAGTCTCCGAATATCCTGGCAGCTCAACCACGTCTACAGCACAACCGGTGACCACGTGTAGTGGAGCATCGTCCCAAAGCAGCCCTGCAACGGGGGCCACCTTTCAGAACGCGACTGGGGCAATTTCAGTGCAGTCTGAGAACAGAGATGGCAAGCAGCTGCCGCAGCAGCCCCAGATCCTCATCCAGCCCCAGCAGCTCTTTCAGGGAGCACCTGCTCTTCAGGCCATTCAACCCGGTGGCGGTCAGGTGTTTTCAGCGCACACTCTTTCTCAAGATGGACTGCAGAATTTGCAGATCCAGGCCGTCCCAAATAACAGCTCCATTCTGCTGCGCACTGTGGGCCCTAACGGCCAGGTCAGCTGGCAGACGGTTCAGCTGCAGAGTCCTGCTGGTGCTCAGATCACTCTGGCTCCGGTGTCTTCACTTCCACCGCTGGCTCAGACTGGAACAGCAGCTGCGGTGCAGCTTCCAGGCCTTCAGACCATCAACCTGGGGAATGCCGGGTTGCAGATGCATCAGCTACAAGGAGTTCCCATCGCTGTGGCCAACACCGCAGGTCAGTCAGACTGCCAGTCACAAAGATGATGATTATGATGACTGTGATAACGTTTCAGAGATTTTTTTTAGTAATGGAGATTTTTCTCATTTAATTGCTGTTGCCAGCAGGCAGGGATTTGATCGACACAGCATTGATCAAAAGCACAAACTCCATCACGTTTTAAGTCTGGCACCAAAAAAGGCAAACAGTATATTTAACAGCATCTTTTTGTCAAGACACCAGGCTGAGCCAGATCTGCCAACCACTGTATCTTAATCCTTAGCCTCATTCTGAGTGAACATTTAATGTTATAACAATGTAATTACACGCTCAACGTCGGTATTTTACAGAATTTCTTGATGGTGCAAATGAGATGACAAGACAGAATGAAAGTGTGTTAAGTTTTGATGCTCAAAATTCAGCTCTAACATGAAAGTAAACACAGGAGAAAAAGTTCAGAAGTGAATTCTTTAATCAGTCTCTGTCTTTTTACACACAGATGAACTCCCACTGAGTTTAAATAGTATTGGTAGATACAGGCAAAATGTTAGTAATTTATTGTTATTTCTGTGTCCTTCTTAGAAATAACAATCCTTTAGATCTCCAGTATATATTTCCTCAATCCACAAGAGGGTGCTGTTTCTGTTTTGCTCTGTCAGTGGAGTTATTGGGAAGAGAAGAAAACCCTTTTTTTAGTCCCACAGGTGGGAAATTTGCATTCTTACAGCTTCATGCGGACTGTGTGTGTATATATAAAAATAAGAAATGTGTTTCCAGGGGAGCAGGGGGCTGTGGGGGAGGAGAGCCTGGAGGACTGCACAAATTTGGACCCGAGTCTGGAGACGAGCCCGACAGCTCCAGGCCGCCGCACACGTAGGGAGGCCTGCACCTGCCCATACTGCAAAGACGGAGAGGGCCGGTATGACTACAGCTGCTCTTTCATTACCTGTTTACTTGTTTAACTAACATTTCTGAACTAAATATTTTTCTTCATCTTTGACTTGTCACTAAGGGCAGACTGGCACTTTGCGCGTTCTGGAAAAGTCCAGAACGGCCGCCTGGTCCATGGCAGCCCGCCTGTCTTTCTCCTCAACTGAGAAATTAGCTAACAGCAGCAGAGGGCGCTAATACAGTGAGATCTCTGTAGAGTTTCGATTCTCTACCCGAGCGGGCCAATATTTCCTGCCACTATCCTCGAGCTGGGCCGTGATCAAGCATTTGTTTTTTTTTTCATCGTTACCTAATTAGCCTATTTGGGAGGACCAGTGTGCTCGGAGAGTCAGTTACGAACGTACCCAGAGTTGAGAACGTGTGTTATAACGGCACACGTATAAAAAAAAATGTCGGGATTAAATCTGGCTCGGGCCGATAATTACAGTTCATGTGTCGGGCCGGGCTGGTCTCGGACACAATGTGCTTGGGCTCGGGTCGGATCGGGTCGGGTTTCATTTTTTGGGCCAGATCTAAGCTCTAGACCTCTGTACAACCCCACCTTCTTGTGGGGGAGGATTTTGCGAATAGTCTGTTGATGAATCGACTGAATTGATCGAATCAGTCGGCCTGTCTAAGGATAATGAGCCCTATAGACCAGCCGCTTTCTCTCAGACCACCAATTAAACCTAAACTAAACTTCATACACTTCCTTAATTAACATTGTTAGATAATGTGTAAAATAAAACACTTGAAGTCCTGAATATATTGTTTGATCATTATAATGGAAAAACATCCGTGTCTGAGAGGCTGCACATGGTGGACTGAAATTGTGTCTTCACTTATGGTTCCATGTTCATGAACAGGCTTCAGCCACTGAAACACAAGTTAAAATGCTGACAATTATTTTAAAAAATCTCCCTAAAGACCTTTCCAGACAGACTTTTCTGTTCTGTAATCAGTGTGTGTGTGATTTCTGCTAAATCTGGAGTGTTTCTTGTTTCAGGAGTGACCCCAATAAAAAGAAGCAGCACATCTGCCACATCACCGGGTGTGGGAAGGTGTACGGCAAGACCTCTCATCTCCGAGCTCACTTACGCTGGCACACAGGCGAGAGACCCTTTGCCTGCACCTGGTCGTTCTGCGGG
Source organism: Brachyalestes nurse (assembly GCA_037974405.1). Lineage (NCBI taxonomy): Eukaryota > Metazoa > Chordata > Actinopteri > Characiformes > Alestidae > Brachyalestes > Brachyalestes nurse. The sequence goes on along the minus strand of JBBPCY010073762.1, from coordinate 731 downwards.
AAACGCTTCACTCGCTCTGATGAGCTGCAAAGGCACAAGAGAACCCACACAGGTGTGTTTGTTGTCCTAAATAAAGCTTCAGTCTGTCACTGGGGGCGGCTGGGGGCCTAGTGGTTAGGGAGTTGGCCCTGTGATCCGAAGGCCGAGGCTTCGAATCCCAAGACTGCTAGTGGCACCACTGAGGTACCCTCGAGCAAGATACCATCCACACACACCGCTCCTCGCAATACCCCCAACGCCCCAACACCGCTCCTCCCACTCGCACACACCATGCCTCCTTTTTTAATACTTTGGTCTTTCTCTGCCTGAAGAATCCAGTGTGGAAGAAAGTACTTGTGTGGGAGCTGTATGTGAAGTATTGAGACCATTTACATAAATGAACATAAGATTCAAAATTTCAGCTTTAATAGAATAAAAAAATTGAATAGTTTATATTTGCCATCTTCATTTATAAATCAAGGTTTTTATTTACAGGATGGTGCATAGATACACTAGGTTTTGGAACCCACTGAGATTTGCATGGTACTATTTATAAAAAAATGCGCTCAGAACTTTACAGTATGCACAACATTTTGAGTTCCTTTTATTGGATAGACTTTTTTTTAAATTCATCATTACTGACTTAGAAAAAAAAAACAAATATAATTATAATTGTAATGATAATGTGGATCTCCAGATGAGTGTTAGATATTTAAGGAGCTATTAAGAGCTGAAACAGTAACGAGTTCATT
>JBBPCY010073761.1:0-10104 GCA_037974405.1 Brachyalestes nurse | reverse complement strand
GTATGGCGCGAGGATATACCCGTAAAATCAGCGTACGTTACCAAACTATCAAAGCACACATCACAGCTTTCTCAAAATCTGTCTTTACCTATGAAATGTAATCCCTCGGGGTCTGGTTTGGAGCATACAGCTTCATGCAGAACATGCGTGAGTCTCACGCAATGAGCGTGAGACACACGCATCTGACTGTCTTCACATGCTCACATACCTCCGATTTCCTGACTCCGCGCTCGGCAGTTAAGGCAAAACCGATCCCCCACAAACCACCCTCCACCCTCAGTGTTTGCCAGCTAAGGCAAAACCGACCCCCCATAACCCACCCTCCACCCTCAATGCTCGGCAGCTAAGGCAAAACCGGTAAACTTGAGAGGCCTGTGCATGAGGCATTTTATCCGCTACTTCACTCCACAGCGGTGCCTCTTGCAATATGGCGGCGACGTTGACATACGATGCAGCTGGTCATCTAGTCTAGTACAGAGGAGACCCAGTGAAGTTGACTGAAGCAGTGCCAGTCCGTATTTCCACATTCATTGTATATATATCACGTTTTTCATTCAATATTATTTCAGTACTTTGCGTACACGCCACAGTTCTTTAAAATATATTTTATGCGGACAACTGGTGTAAAATAGAAATTGTTCACACAATAAAAGCCATCATACATCATACAGACATCATACACTCTATTCATCAAGACGGGAGGTTACCCATTTAGCAGGATTACACAGTGAAAGATCCGGTTTCATTCAATATATATCAGGTTTCATTCAATATATATTGAGGGTCATACCACATATATCCTCGTTCATTCCATATATATCGGCTTTCATTCCATAAGTGTCGGCTTTTATTCCATATATATCGGCTTTCATTCCATACATATCAGGTTTCATTCCATATATATCGGATTTCATTCCATATATAACAGCTGTCATTCCATATATATCGGGTTTCATTCCATATATATCGGGTTTCATTCCATTTATATCGGCTTTCATTCAATATATATCGGCTTTCATTCCATATTAGAGATGGCCCGACACCACTTTTTTATGTCTGATACCAATACTGTAAATTTGGATATCTGCCGATCCGATACAAATCCGATACAAAGTTTTTTTTTTAAACAGTAAGCAAAAATAATGCTTTCAAAAAATGTTCGGATATATTTTGCATATCTTCACACAAATCATAACTATGATATAATAAGGGCATACCATGTGCACAGAGAACATGGTATAGTAAGATGTCCCCTATAGAATTACGCCCTGCGATGACAACTGGCTGTTACTTTGCAGGGGGCTGGACTGCCTGTTGTGATATGAAGCATAAAGACATTTTATTAGGGAAAGTTAGTGAAAAATGCAGCAACAAAACATAAAAAGTTGAAAAAGATGATGGTCTGTTTAACTCGCGGGTCACTACAGTGTAAAGTATTTCGTTTTTCGCGGGTTTAGTACGATCCCTGAAAACTCTCCCATCTTACAGCTCTCTCCATAAATTCATCAGCAAACCACAAATTATAAGCCATCTCTTTCTCTAATTATTATGGCAAATGAGGGTTTTTTGAAAAGCTGTCATCGAGCCCTACCTGATTGTGAAGTTTCACGGAGATTGGTGGTTGCCCCGCCTAGAAAAGCCACAGCACGTTCCGTATTAGGACACGTGGGCGAGGCCAAAACAGGTTTGGCTTTTTCTTCTTTGAGTCTGAAGAAATTTCAAACTGCTGACATGTTGGCAAGTCTCACACACAACAAAAACTCTTATCACGTGATGCATCTTCTCGCGTTATGCACGTCGCAAATCACGATATGCCACATTTTTTATCGGATCGGATTACTCTCTTAGTCCTTCCTGATTTCCGATCCAGTAATTTAGGTCAGGATCGTACTGATACTGCTCCAGAATACAACAATACAATACAGTCAGCTTCTATCCCTCACAGCCTAGTTTTCGATTCAACATGGCCGCGGGCTGAATAAGGCGTATGATGCTGAAGTTAGCTACTTATGCTACTGTGTGACCTGCCTCTGCCTGTAGCCGTAGCACTCGACTTATGCGTGCTTGTAAAACTAGCAGACAAAATGGCGGATCTTCAACTAATCTAGTGGGTGGGGTCTTGACAGATGAGGGGCGGTTTTATGCAAGTTGGCCCAGTGGGACATCACACTGGGCCCTCTTTCTAATCGGCTCATTTTAAAAGGGCCTGAAAATGTGAAGAATAAACCTGTTGATATCTCTTTATATGAGTGATTTTGTGCAAAGAACTTCATAAACATGTTTTGTATAGCCCATAGACCAATTATAACTAAAGTGAGTTTTGCATATGTCCCCTTTAAATAAGCAGTTTGTTTCCAAGATTATCTGTAATGTCACATTCTGAGTCTCAGAGCCTGGAAACCTAAGGTTCTTTATGTCCTCATTGTGTCTTTCTGTCTCTGCTCGGTCAAGACTGTTCTATCGGCCTGCCATATGTGCATTGTATGTTGGATTACTAACGGGCACACACACACACACACACACACGTTTAAACACACACACAGCTGCATAATAATAAACAATGGCAACAATAAAGCAGTCAGATGCTGGCTGGAGTTTTTGTCTTTATGGAGGAGCTGCAGACGTGAGATACCTGAAGCTTTCTCTGCTCCTCGTTTGTCTTTTCACTCCCTGAGCTTTCACTGAATCCCTCAGAGAATGGAAAATGCTGCACTTGTCGTATTGTGACTACTTTTGTTTGCCTGTTAAAATATGTTGTACGCACCCACCCGCTGTGCAGCTATAGATGGCCCCCGGTTTCTTCAAAACACCAGAGGTTTCCAAGCACAGTATTCTTGGACATAGCTCACCATTTGAGAGCAATCTTAATCCATTATCCTTTATTCATTTGCAGATTGGCCACAATTAACACATTTCTGTAACTGCGTTACTGTGCAAAAGTATTTAGGCTATTTCATTGGTTTTTATTTCACCTTTTTGGTGCAAAAATGCTGTTTTATGCCTGTCAGACTACTTTATCTTTATTTTATTTTAAGTTAGATTGCTTTGTTATGCTTGACTGATTCATATGTAATTCACTGTGTGACTAAACAAAGAAGAAACTGGTAACTGGTTCAGGGATTGGACTGGAAACAAGAGCTTTTAAAGTCTCCTTCAGGAAGAAAGTCTGGAGAACTGTTCCTGAAGATTGCTTTAAAAAAGCAAAATATGAAGAAACAAGGGGCAGCTCAATAATTTTGCATAGTACTGTAGGTTGGACTCACTATACAGAATTTAGACCAGGGGTCATATTACAGAAATTTCCTAACCATGGTATTGACAGTTTAGGATCTTATTTAGGAAAAAAAAAACATTACAGAACAACCGTTCCTAAGTCAGTTTTCCTATCCTAACTTAAATTAAGAAAAGTGTTTTACAGAAGCATCCTAACCTCAAAAATCTTAAATAAACTCTCCTAACTTTAGGATAACCCTTCCGCTGTCTTAACTGTCGCCAGCTGATTGTTTAGGCTACGGGTAATTTGGCCCGTCGGCACAAGGCTCTCCTGGTTGTGGTACAGTTAACAAATGCGCTTCATTTTTTCGTTAAAGGTGATTTTCAAAGCGAAGTGTGTTACTGTGTGTGTGTGAGTGTGTGTGTGTGTCCATATACTTTTGTCCACATAATTTTGTATGACAGCTCTGTCCCAGTACTTTTTGCCATATTGGCCAGTTCGTCTGGCTTAAGGTTCAGAGCACGGCGTTGTTTAATATTCGTATTTTGAAGATAGTAACAAATATTCTCTGACGATACACTGTTGAGGACTGTAGCCTCGTAAAATTCTACTGGCACAACCTGATCTCACAACTTTTCGTGCAGCCATCACGAAATACAATTAAATGAAAATTTAGGGCTTTTTTCGTGCTAGGACAACGCTTCACTTTCTCGTGCTAGGACAACGCTTCACTAACCTATGTATTTTAGGGTTAAGATTAGGTTTGGGTTTAGGGACTTTCCCGTCTCACCCGCATTTCAACCTGTTTTAACCGCTTTGCAAACAAATACGATAAGGAATCAACTCAATTTTTCTCTCCTACTGTCCCTCAGTCACCAGTTACCCCTTATACTGCTGAAAATATAGGGTAGTGGAACGTGTACTAGCTCGAGAAAGTAAAGCGTTGACCTAGCACGAGAACGTGAAGCGTTGTCCTAGCACGAAAAAAGCCCTAAATCGTTATCGCAGCACGTATTTTGATTAAATTGTATTTCATGATGACTGCAGGAAAACTCATGAGACCGGGCTGAGCGACAGCAGGTAACAGTTACTTCACAAGATGACATGTTGCATTAGTTGCTAGGTAACAGGCATAAAAGTCGATCATCGTTAGATTACTTATTTAGGATTCCTAACGCGAGGTAAGATAGGATTCGCTTCTGTAATACCAAATTGAAAAAAAATCTTAAAGTCGTCCTATCTTAACTTTATACTTAAGATAGGACGTTTCTGTAATACAGCCCCAGACCCCCATGAAAAAACTGTAGTGTTTATATGGAAAAAAAACAATGAGTCAATGTTAATCTGTCAAATCAGTAACTTTTAAATGGTATTAATGTTTTCTTAGTTGAACCTGTAGAGGTTTCTGTCTGTAAAAGTGCGGCAACTTTAAGTCCTTCTTGTTTAAATACAGCTTCTAAATGACTTTTAAAGCAATGCTTTTGGCAGACTTTCCTGGACATCCTTGACCTATGGATAAATCAACAAGCAGCAAATCAACAAAAGCATCTGCTAAATGTTTTATGCAAGATTAGAGCAAGTATGCACGTATTTATTCATTATGCTGGTGGTGTTGTCTAGATTTTGTACTCAGAAGCTTTGTGTTTCAAAATGTGCTGGTAAAATGTTAAAAAAAAAATTCTGTTACTTCAGGCTCCAGAGAGTCGTATGTACACCAAACATGTGGACACTTCAGAACGTACAAATTTAAGCTTGAACTGTTTTGATGGTGTCAGTTATTTTTGTTCCATCAGATGAACCAGTATAAAAAAGACACTTACACACCCATTACCTTTTCTGGTTTTGTTCAGGTGTTTGTCCAGCATCAGTCACCTGGTCTTGGATGAGATCCATGAGCGAAGTCTACAGTCTGATGTTCTTCTGACGATTGTAAAGGACCTACTGAAGTCCAGGGATGACCTCAAAGTCGTGCTTATGAGCGCTACTCTCAATGCCGACAAATTCAGCAAATACTTTGGTGAGCAAGCAAACCTGAACTAAAATTACAGACATTTAAATGCATTCTTGACACGTTGCATACATTTGAATCGCAAAACGATAAGTAATGGTGCACTTAGTGATAGTGCAACTTTGAACGTTCTGACGTAGGGATTATGGAGAAATAATACCCTGATATCAGTTTCGTGCCACGGTACACATTATTTCCACGCTGTTGACCAGGCCTGCAGAGCTCTCGGGCAGAATGGCTTTGTGTAATGAATAATTATATGGGTGTTTGAGCAGAATGGCTGCCCCGCTTTCTACTGAGCAGTGAATATTTAACTTGCAAATAAAAAGAAAAACACAGCAGGCATGAAATCAACTTATTAAAACATGGCATGCTTCATAAAAGAGAGTTAAGTAACAGCACTTAACGTAAAGGTAATGGTCCAAATAATGGATTTCAACTTTAGATAAAACAGAAGAAAGTTTCTGAACAGCTGCCATCTGGACGTTTTAAGACCATTAGCTTGATTTGCCGCAGAATACGCAAGAACAGGGGACTGCGAATGTCTGACCTTCAACACATTGTTTCATGTCATGAGCATTGGAGACTTCTGAGGACCTCAGAAGAAGAGTTTAGAAAGGTTCCAAAACCATCTCTAAATAGTTACAACTTTCAGGCAGTTTATGTACAAATGGAGGCAGTTCCAGACCATTGTTACCCTCTACAGGACTGGTTAAGCTACAAAGATCACTCCGAGAGCCAAACATGTCATTCTCTGTGAGGTCACGAGGAACCCCAGGGTGAGTTCTAAGCAACTGAAGGCCTCTCTCACATTGGCTGATGTTCTACAGTTTGCTAAACAGATGGCTGCCCATCTACAGTTTGCTAAACATCACATGGACAAGCCAGAATACTGTTGGAAAACTGTTTTGTGGATGGATGAGACCAAAACAGAACTTCATGGTTTAAATGAGAAGCGTTAAGTTTAGAACCTTAATCCAACTGTGAAACATAGTGCTAGCAGTATCAATCCTGCAAGGAACAATGAAATATGAATTATACCAGCAAATTCTAAAGGAAAATGTCAGGGCATGCGTCCATGAACTGCATTTCAAGAAGTGGGTCATGCAGCAAGACAACAATCCTAAACTCATAATTCGTTCAACCAAAGAATGGTTAAAGAAGAATAAAGCTATGTTTTGAAATGATCAAGTCAAACGGTGAAATGATCAAGACCCAGTAGAACTGTTGTGTAGAAGCCTGAAGAAACCTGTAGATCAGGTGAGGGAACCAACATCCTTGAGTTGAAACTGCTCTGTACAGAGAAATTCCCTAAAAGTCCTTCAAGTCAATATGCAGGACTGAGCAACATTTACCACAGACATTTGGTGGCAGTTATTGCACGCATATGTCACATCACATACTGAAACTTTCATATTTTGGCCACTCACAGAAGTGAGATATTGGATCATATTCCTCAATAAATAAATAAGCAAGTATATATTTTTTCTTATTTGATTAATTGGTTTAATTTGGTCTACTTTTAGGTCTTTTATGTAAAGCCGTCACAAAAACTATATTAATAACTATAATAACTATTATAACTATAATAATGGTGACATACAATTCCATGCAAAAGTACTAGGCACCTGTGCAAATTGTTTAGAGCCATTTTCCTCAGCATATGATAGTCTTTTTGCTAGCAAAGTTAACATTACAATAAATACAAGCAAACAAGAATGTAGTAAATGTATAAAGATTTGTTTTGTTTGTTGAAAAGTAGTTGATATTTTTGGTTCCAGATTTCTCCTCGATGCCTCCGGCCATTGCTTGATTTTGTGAAATTCAATAATTTAATGAAGGACTGATTTGAGCTTCCACAAGGAGAACATTGCTATACAGTACATAAAATCACAATTTCTTTGTAATGTTATTTGTATTGATTCTTTTTAGTTTCATTTAGTAATGTATCTAAAGAGTTTTAAAATATTTTCACAGGTCATTAAGACTTTTCCATGGTGCTGTAGACATCAGTTAGTCATGAAAATGCTGTACACAGGAGCTTTAATATTGAATATTAAATATTCTCTCCCCACTAATCTTCATCCAGGCAACTGCCCCATGATCCACATCCCTGGCTACACCTTCCCAGTCGAGGAGTACCTGCTGGAGGACGTTGTAGAGATGCTCAGGTGAGCACAACTTTAAAACTCTTTTCCAATTTCAAGTTGATAAGCGCTGGGGATGTAACAAACCCCAACTCGGATACAGTACAGTTGTACCTTTGGTTTGTTGCTTTACTCAGTGAACACACTAAAGTTTGACATTTTTACTGTTTTTAATGTACAATTTGTTTTCTGAGTTTAACGATAACGATATTTAAAATACAGTTATTTTTTATTAAACCTTGCAGAGATTCTTTAAAGAAAGCTATTGAATCAATGTAATGTAATAATCTTTAATACATTTTTCATATGACTATTTTCACAGGAAAAAAAGAGTATAAACTATTGAAATGTTAAACACTGAGACTTTATTGTATTTTGGACCCCTTGCACTCAAAATAAACATTTACTTAAATGGTTAAATTTAGCAGTACTTTAAACATAAAAATGCATAATACACTACTTATCGCAGAAAACCATAAAACTTCTAATCCTTGCCCAGCATTGCTAAATATATTTATATACCAAGGGTGTACCGATCTGACAGTCCAGTACAGTACTGGTATTAGTCCAGTATACTCCAAAATCAAAGGATCAAAAGCCTGAACAATCACATTAATGCTTTGTGCAAAGTGCCTTAAAGACAGAGATAAACGGATGAACAGTAGGACTGTCCCAAATGGCTCACTACTCTCTACAGAGTGCAAAATATTGTAGTGACTTTTTGTGTCTTGAAATTGTTATACCTTTAGAAGACTAGTGAAATGTTACGCATCATAGGCGTCTGTTGAGAACATGTCTCATTCTAATTCTGATCATCCTGTCAGTTAGAAGATTTAGCTGTGAGGGCTTGCTAAAGGCTAATTAATGGATGGAAGAAAGGATCCGCAAATGTCAGCAGAAGAGCGTTTTGGTGACATTAAACAGACAGTCCCATGTACAGACATGTCCAGGATACCCCTGGTTTGTTCTGTTAAGAAACTCCAACACGTATTTGTTCCTTTTGGTTTGGTAATTGTGCAATTTCGTATTTGGTGCTACATCATTATAATTATGCGCAATAGTCTTACCATGTCCACTACTTATTTCTGCTATGTGCAATAACAGACTCTGTATTGAGAACAACTCCAAGCCATCATTTGTGTTAGTTAGTAAATTATTTGGCAGTCATTTATTTATCTATAGTATTTATATCCACCTCTCTTACACACCACGTCATTTTGTGTAAATAACATTGTGTTTAGTGTATTTTTGTATTTTTTGCTTTTTAAATTGTTCTTGTCTCTGTGTGTCTGTGCAGCCGTAACATATAACGTTTTCTCATTCTGATTTTGATTCTAAATGCACAGGTTCCAGCCGCAACAGCAGGACCGGCGGTCCCGGTTCCGGAGGGGCTTCATGCAGGGTCAGAACCCTTGGCCTGAGAAGGAGGAGAAAGAGGCGGAGTACAAAGAAAGCTGGCCCTGCTATGCCCGCACACTCAGAGACAGGTCTGTCTGCTACACATGTATATTCCAGACAGGCTGCTCGTATTTACAGTCAGTGATGGATCTAGAACCTCCAGAAGATCTCGAGTCCTGTTTCCCCTCATAAAACTGGAACCATCCATTGGCACGTGATTGGTTCATTGCACTTGTGATGGTGTTTAATCTGACACAGTCGGCCTTCAGTACAGCACCTGAAGTCCTAACAAATGGGAGAGCTCACTTAGCTACATTTACTTAGATGCCATGGGGGTGGTATCTAAGTCATTTTCTGTTGGGTGTTTCTGTTGTTCTATTGTCTGTTGTTTCCAGTCAACACTTGATAGTGTAGTAAGAGTAGTACATGATTATTTTGAATGTAATTCAATCACAGATGTGTATTTTTTTGGTTCATAGAAATCATTAGGCCTTCTCTGAAAGTCTAGGTGCTCCCCACTGCTTTACATCATACAGTAGTAGGTAAGAAAATGGGACAAAACCACTTATTTGGGCAGTTTTTACCAAAAAAAACACTAACAGAATAAATACAAATACCTAAATGGAAATGAGTATACTTAAATGAGTAGAACACCGCCCCAGTCATTGCATGTATTTATTCCATTCTCTAGCACAGCGTTTCTCAAACTATGGGCCGCGGACTGGTGCCGGTCCCTGAGAGGATTCCTGCCGGTCCAATTGCTGCACCAATCAAAATTCAGTCAAATCAGCTCTGATCTCAGTGCTGCTGTCACTGCGTGGCCTGCCCCGCCCCCGGACTTCACGTCCCGCCCCTTGTTTCAGAATGTTCAGCGTTCCCGCTCTGTCTCATTCGCTCCAAACGTTTCACGAATACGCACGCGTTGCGAGAGCTATCAATAAATCATGGCGTGTTCAAAGCAAGCGAGTCTGGATTCTTTCTTTCGGAAGCCTCCACCAAATGATGCCCTTCCACTCCACGTATCTGTGCCAGACCGCTTTTTCTCAACTGACAGCCACGAAAACAAAGGACAGAAACAGGCTGAGCTCAGAAACTCGCTCAGAAAGCGGCTCTGTCAGCATGCCTTCCTCATTTCGACCAGTTAGTGGCGAGAAAGCAGGCACACCAAATCACATCAAAATGTTGATTAAAAATTGTTGGTGCCATTTTGGGTGACTAGACCTGTAATTTAATTTATGTATAAAAGTCTAAAATTTTTAATTAATTGTGCTAAAATGTTCAGCACCATTTGGCAGTGTTCAAAAGTGTAGTTAAAAAAAAAAAACAACCAACACCAC
>JBBPCY010073760.1:0-10104 GCA_037974405.1 Brachyalestes nurse | reverse complement strand
ATATCACCCTTTCTTCTGTACATCACCCTTTCTTCTGTACATCACCCTTTCTTCTGTACATCACCCTTTCTTCTGTATATCACCCTTTCTTCTATATATCACCCTTTCTTCTGTATATCACCCTTTCTTCTATACATTTATTCTATACTTCTATACAAAGGGTGATATACAGAAGAAAGGGTGATATACAGAAGAAGGGGTGATATCCATAAGAAAGGGTGATATATAGAAGAAGGGGTGATATACATAAGAAAGGGTGATATACAGAAGAAGGGGTGATATATAGATAAAAAAAAGGGTGATATATAGAAGAAAGGGTGATAACTGCTCCTCCTAATGGTCAGTGGCGGTACTGCAGGGTACTGTCGCGCGCTATTGGTGTAATAACATGGCGGCGCCCTGCCAGAGTCATGCTGGTTTAACTTTATCTCCGTCTCAGGTTCTCTCTGAGGTTTTTACATTCTGTGAGTCTGAATGGTAATGTCGTCGCCAGGCATGTCTCCTCTGATCACCGAGCGGAATAATGCCCTTTTTTTAGGAGCTGTTTGACTCGACCCAGTAAACCCAGGTGGGTAAAATCAGCTCCTGATTCTCCAGAGGCAGCTTCATTTAGCCTTACAATGAGATTCATTCCACTCATACTGGAGTGTGTTTGGGGGGACGGAGTATACTTTGGGTCAGTTCCATTTTAATTCCTAATATTAATGTTCTAACTTATTGTTTTTCTTGTTTGTATTGTTATTATTAATAGTAAATGGGGTGGGCGGTTCATTTTCATTATATTTATGGGGGACCAGTTTACCTAAGCCCAGTTGACTGAAGCACAAAGGTGAGTACTGACCAGTAGGAATCTCCTATTTATCAGCTATTTACCTACTCTCGTTTGAGCCTGGCTTATGTTATCTGGCTAAACTGAGAAATCCTGCTTTGCTGCTGTTTAAATCTCTTGCTGTGGGGCTCTAACATGTTTATATGTAATGATGGATGAGTCCCATTGTAGATTTAAGGAGAGTACTTGAAGAATGTTTGGACATCATGCATTTTAATCAAGCTGGACTTTAATGACTCCTTTTACTTCCACCTGAGTCATAATTGAATTATATTAAAGGGTTTTTTTTATGAACTTGCACATAATGCACTCGTTCAGACCTAAACAAAGCCATTCTGAGAGGTCTGGTGTGAAATTGTAGAGAATGGAACCAGGGGGCACTACATCAGCACAAATGCCAATAAAAAGTTTTATTTACTATTCAAACCAACTTCCGAGCGTTTGTATGTAATGTTGATGATAAAATAGTGGATAATGTGTTTTGTTCAGGCATTATTTTGTCTTATAGTGCCTTGACTGTGAACTGTTCCTTTAAAAAAAAATCTGGGGCTAATTTTAGGGGATCTTTTTACAGACAACTGAGGAATAAATCTATACTTCAAGTCAGATGTATAACTGGTGCACAACATTACGTTTAATACTTTCATCTTAATTTCAGCTGGGTTCCTCTCACAATGACACAAAGGCTGTTCAGAGTTTGGGCCTCCTATCTAAGGCAGAATGTCAAGTATGATAACAGGACGCCCCCAGCAGTTTGGACATGTGGCCTAAAGGGCTTTGGAACAGGTCCGAAAGGTTCAGAAGGAGATGATGATGGTGGTGCAGATGCACCAGGACTTCCTGGACCAACACTTTCACGTTCCTCAAGAGGGGCTTCTCTGTTTAGGACAAGGCGACCCCTGTCCCCTTTAGAGCGGGTCAGTCAACTGCTGCCCCAGGACTCCCTGAGTAAAGAGGTGTGGGAGCTGAGAGACAGTACGTCCCGGGACGAGGCCCGAACAGAGGAACAGACTCAGAAAGGGCCTGTTATAGGTAAGGAGGGGCGAAAATCAGAATCAGAAGGCTTTATTGATCCCAGAGGAAATTTCTTATACAGACACACAGAGACAAGAACAAAATATAAAGTCTAAGTAAAATCTAATAAAAACTGCAGAAAATGCTCAAAATGTAATGCACTATGCATTTATACAGGTAAGTGAATTACTAATAACACAAATAGTGGTTAGGAGTGCTTTAATAGAGATCAGTAGCATTGATACAAGTAGTGATATTTCAGATGGTGAGGCTATTGCATGTAAAAATGACAATATATTATAATTGTGGCCAGCTAAGTTTATTTAAATTATTGAGAGCATGCTACATGACCATATGAAATGTGCCACCACTCTTTCAATGGCATGTTCTGTCCATTCCAACATGGTCACAAAGCTCAGGAAAATGAAATGTGTCCCGCTCTTAACTGCAGGTGAGGGTCAGCCGGATGGTCAGAGGCCCGAGGATGATGGTAGAGATGCTCCGGTACAGGCCGGCGGCGAGGAGCCGGACAGGAGGACCGCGGGGACGGAGCGGGTCATGTGTTTCGGGGAGACCCTGATGGCAGAGTACCGCCGTAGTCGAACCCTGGAGTTCCGGAAGATGTTCCAGCTGCGGGAAGGAATGAAGCTGCAGAGCAGCCGGGGGCTTGTGTCTCACCGCGATATCGCTGGACAGCCTGCCGGCACGCTCCTGCAAACCAGCCTGGGACTCCCTATGCTCTTCCGCAGGCCCAGCCTGGAGGAGTTCACGCTCTACATGAGAAGAGGGCCTGCCATCGCGTATCCTAAAGTAATTATAATAAATAATAACAACTAGATTGCATTTCCACAAGAATATGCAAAGTGCGATTGTGTGGTTGCTATAAAACCAGTGCAGACATTGGTTTTATGGCCAAAAAAAAAAAAGTTACTTAAGACAGACTCAAGCCATTTATAGTTAATGACGGCTGAAAACTGCCGACCTGCTCTCATCTGAAAATGGGTGGGAAAAGCACACATAGCTGTGTTCACGGGCTGATTATTTTTAATTAGGGGTGCCGAATTAACGAGTTAATTTCGATCAATTAATCACAGAAAAAATAACCCGGCCCCGTTCTGGCCACAGGTGCTCTGTAGAATGAAGGATGCAGACGAGAATGCGCTGCTCGGCCCAGTGAACGGAAAGTTTACGTGAAACACTTACGTGAAACACTTGGCTACAGCCAAGCAAAAAATGTGTGCAATTAATTTGGATTAATTAATCAGAGTGATTGTAATGAGATTAATTAGATTTTTTAAATCACTTGACACCCCTATTTTAAATTAAACCACAACAGACAGCGACACACGTCTTTTTGCTTTTTATAACGGATTGAAGCTTTAGAGTCTTAGTCTGTTTCTGAGTGTGTTTTGGTCTGTAAGACTGAATCGTTCTGCGTTTTGTTGCTTTCCGGCTACCAAAGCTCTGACGTCACAGACTCTCCCTCTGATGCACGTTTTCTCTCGCTAACTCTCTCCCTCCCCATGCGCTAAAGAGCAACTCGACCACAAAAAACGATTTTTAAAAACAGATTCCACAGTCACACTACTACTGCGTTTTACTTACAGGTTCCTTTCAAGGACACCTTACTCCTTTTGTAGGGGTAAAGTAAGAATACTGAGTCGTCTACACACACATGTGGTAAATCATATTCATACTCAAATTCAATGTCTTGCCAAACAGCAACATTCGTTTTAATTCAATGCATGTAGAGTCACTGCTTACGGTCTTTCTGCAGGACACCATGGCCATGCTTATGATGATGGACGTTAATGAGGGCGACTGTGTGCTGGAGTCAGGCTCTGGATCAGGAGCTCTGAGCCTCTTCCTCTCCAGAGCAGGTGTGTAGCTTTTAGGGGTCAGTTTATCAGGCCTTTGCTGGAAAATGTTAAAGACAACACTTTAAATCAGTGATCTACACCATATATAAAAATGATTTTAAACCAAGCAAAACAGTCTCTAACTTATCTGTATGTTGTCCCTCAGTGGGGTCTAAGGGCAGCGTGTTGAGTGTCGAGGTGAGGGAGGACCATCACAATCGCTCCGTCATCAATTATCAAAGGTGGTGTTCCACCTGGAAACTGCGCAGAGGGGAGGCGTGGCCTGATAACGTTCACTTTCACTATGGCGACCTGATAAACTCCGCCCCCTTGCTTGCTGGGCAGAGCTTCAATTCGGTAAGGAGTCAAACCACGAGACGCTGCTTTCATTGAAATTCCATTGTAAGGAGGTAATGTACAAAATGAACAACATAATCGCTGAGATTCACTTTCATCGAGTGCTTTGATGTAAAGTGTTGCTTCGCACAGTGCTAATCGGAGCCACTTGTGATGTATGCAAATCTAATCCTGTATCTCCTGATTGTTTTATGATTATGATGGTAAAATAGTTGTAAATAAGAAACTATTTTGCTTGAGACCATATTTCAAAAATACATTTTTATCTTTATTACAGTAATCCCCCAATTTTACGCAAATCAGGACTCGCGGATTCAGTCACGCTGATTTTTTTTGAGAACCGAACTTAGTTTTACGTGGAAATCCCCACAATAATGTGGAAACTGCAAATATCCACTGCTTTTTTTTTTTTTTTTTGCTTATTTTGTGGCAATAAATATTTTTTCTGGATGTTTTCACACAAGGGAACCTGTTCACCTCGCTGCGGTGTCCCAATACTTTTGTCACGCAACCTTCCAATATCTCGGCGGGAAATTTAAATTAAAAGACGGGTTTACCTTGAAAAGAGGCGAATACGGGTTTACCTTTACATTTTCTTTAAGGGTAATGCATTAAACTGAGTTTAACATGAAATTAAAGTGTTCTGGGGGCATATTTAGGGTTTACACTATAAAAATAGGCTTTTTATTAGGGCTGTGGAGATCCACTACTCGGTATTAATCCGACATGGGGCCAAAATCACTGTATTACAGTATTAGAATAATCACATAGAAGGTAACACAGATGCACAGCAAGACTGTCTCAATGGATCCCTGCTCCCTACATAGATAAATAAATTATGGAAATGTTTTTCCTTTAATGTAGCATAAGAATAAAAAAAACCCAAAGAATTTCTTTACCAAATTCATAATAAAGAATCCACTGTGGTGCATTGCATTTGTTCGTGTGTTCTTCAGATTGCTCTGGATTTGGTCAACCCCCATTTAGTCCTGCCTTCAGTGGTCCCTCATCTTCAAAACGGAGCTGTGTGCGCCGTCTACCTGGCTAAGTAAGTTGTGTGTACTTTGCCAAAACAATGCCGATCTAATACCAAATTCTCTGACCAGAGCCAAACAATCCAAAGGCCCCAACATCCTAACTGACCTTAAATCAGCTTCCAAATGGAGAAATGCAGATTGATGTTCAATTGTTTCTCTTGTTCATGTCAGTGTTACACAGATTATCGACTTAATGGAGGGACTACGATGTTCCACTCTTCCTCTGGTGTGTGAACGCATCATCGAGGTGCAACACAGGGATTGGCTGCTGGCCCCGTCACTCAAAAAAGATGGTAACTTTAACCAGCAGAAGCCTATGAACGAAGACACCACTGGCAGCGAGGAAGAGGACTCTAATGGAGAAGAACACGGTGAGGCTTTAGCGCTCAATTGGTCATTTAAGGTGGCACTTTAAATGACGAACTATTATCACAACGTTGGACTTGACTAATATTTAAAAATCTGTTTTAGAGGAACTCACCATACCAAAGCAGCCCCCATTTGGGAGGGTCCCGTACATCGCCCGGCCTCATCCCGAGCAGGTCGCTCACACAGGTGAGTCTAGATCCTGTATGACCCAATTCAGATCCAAGGAACCCCATGATCTGGTTAACTTTTTTAAAAATGTGCTCAGGATTGGGTCTATTACAGTCAGTCTTCCCTCTTTTCATGTTATCAGCACCAGCTGTTTCCTTGCAGAATAAACATGTGGACAGTCTGGGGATCAACCACTTTAAAAAAGTACTATATTTTGATTTTGATGTGATCCTAATTTCTCTCTTTTTTTCCTGCAACAACTGAGAAGTAAATGGTGATGTCATTAGTATGCTAATGTTTTGAATTCCTGTTTTCATGGGTTTTATGAGCTGGAAGCCCAAATTATGTACAAATGAACAACGAAGTACTTGAAAGTTGTGGGCCCTGAATCTATAATCTATGAAAGTGTAATGTTTTGAATGGAATTATGGAAATAAATAAACTTTACATGATATTCTAATTTTTTGGAAAGGGTCTGTAATCTCAAATAGACTCACTTGTGTGGTTGTAGACACTTCTCTATACACATGGCTTACAAAAAGGAACAGAACTGTTTTCAACACGCCTCTCTTAAATCGAGAAGAGCTGGTCAGTCAGTGGCGCCCAAAGGAATTAATCATTACGCTGCCCACTGCAGAATCAGCTCGCCATAGAGATTATTATACTTTTCTTTACTTTTAACTCTCTTACATTTTATTGTATTGTTTACATTTAACCCACCCCGTAAAACGCACTGGATGACCTTTGTGTAGGACATAAAAACTTGACTATTTTCCACCAATTTGTGTGTATAATTGACATTATATATATATATATATATATATATATGTGTGTGTCAGTTATAGTGTCAAACCACATAAGCAAGTATATTTGAAATGACTGAACTGTGTGTGTTATTTTGCTGATTTCATGATGCTTCCTGTAAGCTACATTAACCTCATGGCTCCAGTATAGAGCTAAATCTTCAATATAACCAACACAGAATTTGGAGTGAGATGATTCAGGGCCCATTTTCAGCAAAATAAGACTGAAAACAACAAGAAGGTTCTCACAATATTAAGAATGAAATTTGAATGAGCTGGAAGGTGGGGATATGACAAATATGGTGGACTGAGTTGCTGATTTGCACTGGTTTGATTCTATAATCAAAACGTATAAATAAGAGAACACTTATTCTCCATGATGCATTTTTGCATTGCAAGATCATGATATTTTCTTGCAGTATTATACCTTTACTAATGATCTGACTTCAGAACGAGGGAAATGTGTGTGTTTTTTGGGCAAAACAGTTTGAGGATCATGGTAATAAAGCTACTGAATCATTTGCAGCACGTGATTTGAACACTGTATAGTTTCAAATGTAACCTGTTACTCACAAACATTTTCCCTCTGATTCCAGCATTCCTTGTGAAATTACGGAAGATCCGAAAATAACTTCTCTACAGCTGTCCCCCGTCATCCTGAAAACCCAACCTAAGGCTGAATGAAGACCTGTGTGTTTTTTTTTTGCCATTTTCTTGGATACCAAACATATAAAGGAAAATGTGAAGACCTAAAGAAGTCTTGAGCTCATTCTGAAAATGAGGGAAAACAAACTACCAGGCTTTATGCATTTATTAACTCATGTGCTACAACAACTTAAATTGCCATTTAAGCAATTAATTTATGTATAGGAAATATTTAAATCTCTCAGGTTCAAGGTACAAGGTGACTTCACAAAAATTACTATACATGTGCAGAATGTGAACATTTTAGTGGCATACAGAGAAGTGTCAAAGCACTTCATTAATAAATAAAGTGATAAAGGCATGTCATACAAAGTAAATAGTGCACTTGAACAAGTGAAGCCAATGGATTTTGGACATGGAAGTGGAATCAAACTAACTTTAACAAGACTGATGTTAAAGCCCTGAAACACAAGATGTACTGTTGGTTGAAGTTCTACCACAAACTGACTGCCTAGGTCAAGAATACTCATCCTTTCTTTCTTTTTACTTTACCTACTGACTATACAACTGACCCAAATATTTGCCATTTAAGCACAGGAGCTTTTGTTGCCATTAAGAGGATGCAGTTTAGTTATTGGATAAATGGATAACTGGCTACCATTATCTGTAGATGGAATCTACTCCTCGTCAATCCAGTCCATGGAATAGTCATGACCAGCTTCACTGTCCACATCACTCCCTATTCCTAAATCAACACAAGGAGGCACTGAATACTGCAGGGGTTCTTAACCTTGGGGTCTCAGAGGGATTGTGAGAGTGATACTAAAAATACATATCCCTTGTCAAAGAGCATTACTTAATTACTGCTCCAATGTCAATTATGAATTTCTACTGGGCAAGCTCGTTACTGATTGGTCACTGATTACAAGGCATTTTGTGGCACAACTTTTTTTTTTTTTTTTTTTTAGCAATATGTGGTTAGTGGTAAACTAGCCAAGGAAAGCCTTCAAATTGCTATGCCACCTGAAGACCAGTATAGATTTGTTGTGGCAAATTAACATGAAATCAATTTCAGAAGCCACCACTAGAGTGCATCACACACACCCACCTCCTTCATCGTCCTTGCAGTAGCAGATGGCCTTGCAGTGCTGGTGTGACACCTTGGGCTTGGAGAGTGGTGTGACCTCCAAGCTGAGGTTCAGTGGAAGTGGGAGAGGAGAGGAGGATGGGGAGGAGAGGCCGGAGGTTTTGGCACAGAGAGAGCAGGGCTCAGGGGAGGCAGCCGGGCCGCGGGGCATGTGCACCTCGTCCTTGTCTCGGTACTGGCGCTGGGCTCCACTGTGGTGCTCCGCACGCTCACGCTGCCAGATGAAGTGAGCCGGAACTATAGCCATCACCTGATCTCTCACACATATACAAATACAAAGAATGACAGGGGGTCACGAAAGAGTCATATGCATCATAGCACTGTAGTATTACAAACAAAACAAGAAAAATAAACACCATTCTTTGTAAAACACCCATCACACCAATAACAGTCAAAGTGGCAAGGCAAGTTTATTTATACTGCACATTTAAGGCCTAATACATTGTACAATTTTGGACTTTTCCCCCAGATGCGGGAAAAAATCATGTCGATTTCTTCAGTCGTGACTCCTAAATGGTGATGTTATGTTGTACTGTGAGAGAGGTTCAAAGACGGCCATCATCAAGGTGACCAAAGACCGCCTGCAATTATTTTCTGACAATGTCAGCAATTTAGGACTGACCATCTCGCAGTGTGCGCTTAGAACCTTCGACTACTGACCAGCCAATCAAGACGCAGCACAAAGTCATTTATCAACATGATCAATGCATATACGTCGTACTCATTGTGTGATTTGTAATGATCTTGCTGAAATATTGTAAGAAGACATAAGGCTCTTTAGCATGTAGGTTCTTAAATTTAAGCACGAGTGGGATTACCTCCTCACAGCAGCGGCGGCTGACGGCAGCGCGGTACTGGATTCGGGCCCAGAGCTTATCCCGCTGCTTTAAGAAGCGTGGGAAGAGCTTCCTCCAGCTCTTCCCCAGAGCCCAGGGAAAGATCTCATACTTCGTCTCCTCCTCATCCTCCTCCATAGTGTTCGCCAGGTATCTACAACACACAGTGAATAATGTATTTAGAATATGACAAAACCCTTCAATAGATAAGGTGCTTAAATCTCTTCACCTCAACTGAATGCTGCCTGGCACATGTCAAAGTCCCATTTTTATGAAAACAAGCAAATATACACCTGTATTTTGACATGAATTGATACGTGAAGGAATAACTAGTGTTCACTCACACTGGCAACTCCTTTAATAAAAGTCTCAACCTACAGAGCGATGAAGAAGTTCGTCCTGTTGTGCTCACGGAGGCTGAAACGGGCTCTCTTGAAGTAGACGAAGGTCATGGCGAGCAAATACTGGAACACCAAAAATCTAAATGCAACATGCTGTAATGCACTTGTTCTTTTGTGCAAATGTATTATAACAACCTGCTGAACTTTCCAAGGACTGTATAAGCCACTTCGTTTGTAAATACCTTGTCTGTAAGTTTACAACAACAGTCCATCCACAAAAAGTCCTGTATCAGGTCATCATCTGAGAAAGAAAAACAAAAATGGCACAGGAGGGGCAAATTTAAGGCTGTTTTGAGTCAGGTTAAGGTTCACTCTCACCAAACAGTCTGAAGAAGGCAGCCATCTCTTGGCGCTGGATGACCAGGGTCGGTCCCCAGGGCTGCTCGCAGGGCCGGGGCATGTCGTGGGCTCGGCCGGGCTGAACCTGCGCCTTGCCTGGTGGCCCTTGGGCCTCCTGGAGCTTCGGCCTCTTCATGCGGAGCCCTCTCCGGAGCTGCAGGCTCACAGCAGCCGAGGGCCTGATCCTCAGGGTGACGGAGGGAGGCGTCTCTGCCCAGGTGTGCTTCATCATCATCTAACAAACCCCCTAAAAAAGGCTGCGTGGGGCTGGGAGGGCGTGGATGACACCGTTGATGAGTA
>JBBPCY010073759.1:0-10105 GCA_037974405.1 Brachyalestes nurse | reverse complement strand
TATGATGGTGTGTGTGAAGGTGTGTAGATGTATGATGGTGTGTGTGAAGGTGTGTATGATGGTGTGTGTGAAGGTGTCAGAGATCACATGGAGCAGGAATCCAGCAGACCAAGAAGAGAGAAACACACAACATGACTAGAAACCAGTGGAGAACCGTGACTGCTGGAGTTATCCATTTAATTTAGGTCATAAATAGTGGAGAACTACTTCCTGACTGGTCAGAACTGAAATCTGATGAAAGGTGCTGCTATCTGTGTTTCTGCAGCATTAATGCATTCTAACAAACTCTACAGGCCAGAAGTTTAGTTCCACCCTGCTCTTTCGGATTTTAGTCGAAGAGAACATTATATTCACAACATCCTTTCCGGCATCACTGTAGCTTAATGAGAGAAAGATCTGGAGACTGGGGAGGACCAGTCATTCTCAACATGTTCTGCTCTATACTGGATACGATTGAAGAATTATCCGGTTAAAGAATGAAATTCTGTCCAGTGATACATAAACTGGAGGGAACTGTGAGATAATGAAGAACTGAGTGATACTTCTTTTATCATGATCAACACAAAGTGCAGGTCAGTCACTAAAGACTGACCTGATATGTCTCTTTAAAACCAGTAGTTTGAGCTATTGTGGCTAGATAATGTGTTACTACAGACTATAAAATGAAAACCAGTCAGTTACATTTGTTTTTAATATTTAAAAATGTTTTGCAATACAGTTTTGAAAGAGTATCATTCTTTTTTTTTTTATTCGAGGGTGGGGCCAAACCTCTGGCCTGTAGTGTAGTTGCGTTTTCAAACTGTCGAAATTCAGCCCTTTAGAGTCTGTGCTGTGAAGGAGATGGAAAAGGTGGCTCTGTGTGTGTGTGTGTGTGTGTGTGTGTGTGTGTGTGTGTGTGTGTGTGTGTGAGAGAGAGAGAGAGAGAGAGAATGGGTGACCCACATGACTAACTCAGAGAGTGAGAGACGGTGTGATGCAGAAAGAGGGTGCGTCTGTAGCTGGTATTTGGCTGGAAGCTGTGGTGGCATGTACAGACAGAGCCGACAGCACAGACCTCAGCTCAGTATATTACACACTGGAATGAAATACGCTAAAGAAATATTTCTACATTTTTTTTCCATTTTAGTACATTTGAAAAACCCTTTTACATTTGGGGAATATTTCAGAATGTATGTGTGTGTGTGTATGTGTATATGTGTCTATGTATTTGTGTACCTGTATATGTGTGTATGTATGTTTGTGTGTATTCATGCCCTGATTGCTGTCCTGCAGAAATTCGCTGACTCAGCACACCAAAGCTGGCGCACCTGTTTATGACTGAACTGGATTTGTGCTCACATGTTTACAGCCGCCTGCAGCTCCGCAGGAACTTCTCCCCGAGTTTCTCACTGCAGGACAAAACTGCTCCACACTTCACTGCAGCACATTCACAAACAGAGGTGCATGAACGGCAACATTCAGCATCGATTCATAGCAGGACATTCAGTTAGAACTGAACATGGTGATCAGCGTTACTGCTAACAGTATTCTCCTGAGTAGCAGTGTTCTTTAAATACCTTCACATAGCAACTTGGAAGTTATAGATGTATCCGGAGAGCAGTGTGCCGACGGCCACTCAGTGGTGCCACTAGTAGTCCTGGGATTTAAACCCATGAACTTCTCATCACAGGGGCAACTCCCTAACCACCAGAAATCCGTGTGTACATATTTATATGTTTATGTATGTGTGTGTATACTGTATACACACACACACACACACACTACTCATTTTGCTTTGAGAGCTCAAACAGCACATCACTGCAACACCAACTGAAAGGTCACTGAAAACAGAGTCATAACGTCATAACGACACCAGTTACCATAGTGATGCAGTGCCGTCCAGGCAGGTAAGAGTAGGAAAGATATCACAAGATTTGTGGGAAAAGTGTGTGTGTGTGTGTGTGCGTGTGTGTGTGTGTGTGTGCGCGCACGTGCACGTATAGTGTGGGTGTTATTTACAAGATTGTCAAGTTTAACCAAAAGTCATGATTTTAGGTTGGAACTATAAGGCATCTCCATGGCAAGGCTGCAGTCCTCTCTGTGATCCGTCTACGTGATTGTGGTGGAGTTATTCCACCACATGTGGACACAGGCAGGGTGACTTGTCTTATGTCCATTCCAGCTGTGATTACAGAGCTCAAATGAACCCCACTGACTGATATAAATGCTTATAAATGCTATGGGGATGCTATAGTAAGAGAGAATGACAAGTATCTAGTATCCTTCTGTCTCAAAGTTTTTTAAATGTGTATTTATATATATGTACAAGAGTACAAGGCATTATTGTGGAAAAAAATATTTCTTAGCTTTTATTTACATTTGAACAAAAAGTGGCATGTCCAACATTAGTCAAACATTTAGCAAACCGCCACAGTCTATGGGAAAATACCAGTGGAGACACAGTTGTATAATTGTCAGCAATTATACAGGGTTCCCACACCTTGGTTACCATCAAATTCAAGGACTTTCCAGGACCAATATCCTCAAATTCAAGGACCACAAGCCGCGGTATTTACCTACTAGCACTGCTGAATATGTTATCACTAAACAATTTTAGATGCAAATGCAATAAAAGACTGTAAATGGCGTAGAAGTTGTTGGGACAAAATCAATGCAAGAAAGTGGACTGAATGTATAGCCTACATTCATATCCACAATGCATGAATATGTCCACGCTACATGCATTAAGGATGTACATTACTGTTTTATGGAATTTTAGTTGAAACTAGACTGCATTTCCGCAGAGAAAATTCAAAGTGTGCTTGCTCAAGTGCAGCAGTCATCTGACCCTACTTGTCCCCGTTCTTCTTGATGAGGCCTGAGGTTGACCACGAGTCTCGTAGCTGTGGCCTGAAGAAATTTTGAAATGGGCCTGCCGCCAAGAAACACCCTAGAAACTCCATAGCAACCATCTCCTAAACCATAGCAAATGCCTTTCATGCCTTAGCAACCACCCAGAAACAGCTCTGTCCCAATACTTCTGGCTATATTGTTCAGTTTAAACAGGTGTTTCCCAATACTTCTGTCCAAATAGTTTAGTTTAAACAAGTGTGTCCCAATACTTTTGACCATATAGTTTTGCATGACACCTGTGTCCCAATACTTTTGGCCATTTAGTTCAGTTTAAACAGGTGTCTGTGGGGATGTGGCCTGAGGTCTCATATGAGGTTTCATATGGTTTGGTCACTGTTTGGACCTGAAAGTTTCTTCTTCTGAAACTGCATTCATTTCAATGGGGTTAAAAATGAATGTAAGTGAATGGGGGGAAAAGGGATGAGCGAAAGCAGAATTTTTTTCACCAGAAAAACGGGAATAACAAATGAACGACAAGACATAGCAAAAAGCTGTGAACCAGCCCACTATTCGAGATCAGTCCCGACGTGTCAGAGTTGGAATGGTGTCTCTATCTCGAAAGCCCTGGGAGGAGTAGCGGGCCAAATCTACAGAAGAACAACAAACTAACTTTTGCAAAAGTCGGCATAGGCATCATTTTAAACAAACTTGTGGAGGTAAAATAATAACACGTTGACAGCGGACGTCATCCATAAAATTTTAATTCCCAAAAAATATTCAAGGACTTTCGAGAACAGTGTCTTTTTATGCCTGCTTTCAAAAACTTTGTAGGGCCTTGAACTTAATTGTTCAGATTCACAAACTTTCAAGGATTTCAAGGACACATGGGAACCCTGATTTTTGGCTATTACAAGGTTTGATTGCTGTAATAGCCAAAAAGAAGGCTTTTCTATTGATTATTGAGAAGGGTATGAATGATATTGGACATGCCACATTTTTTTCAAATGTAAATAAAAGCTGAGAAATATTTTTCTCCACAATGCCTCTTGTACATCGTCGTGTTATCTTCTGGGAGACGCCTGTGTCATTTCCAATCAAGAAGACGCTTGTATCTAAGCCAAAATTACCTACCTAGATACCTTGTATCGAAGTCAAAATTTGCCAGGGGTATGAATAATTTCGCTTCCGACTGTATATATACACATACATAGATATGTGTATATACAGGGCAGCTGGTCGCACAGTGGTTGGGGAGTTGGTCCTGTGATCAGAAGTTTTGTAGGTTTGAATCCCAGGACTACCTTCACTTTAATTTCATGTTAAACTCAGCTTAATACATTAGCCTTAAAGGAAATGTAATGGTCAACCTGAGTTTGTACTGTACAGTTTACACTGAACTGCTGTCTCCCGCAGTGCTAGAATGTAAATACTGATGTTACCCCGTATAGACTGTACTGTAATACATGGACGCGCGTTTTCTTTGGTATAAGCAGGTAAATAAAGTAATAAATTAATTTAATTTACAGTAACAAAAATTACAGTAAAAGAGGTCCACTAGTTGTTTAATGACATCATCACACAGACGCAACACAGGCGTCCAACAATGAGCAACTTTTATTAAAATTCTCTGTAACATTAACTGTCAACATGACAAATAAACAAAACAAAACAAAGGCTCCACACATGTGATGTGTGTCTGTCTCCTCTGCTCCATGTCTCTCGTCTTGTTGTGGTCTTGTGTTTAGATTCCCCTCGCGCCAACGGCACCGCCCTTTTATGAAGGGACTATAATAATTAGTTAAGTCAAGCGTAAGCCGATCAGAGGCGGAGATTGCTTTGTGTACATAAGCACGCACACAAAGAGAGGGAAAAAAAAATTACATGACGCATTGACAAATCGGCTTTTCTGTTAATGCCCTAATATATATACATACACATGTGCATACACACACATACATGTGTGTGTATAGTTGTGTATATACAGTATGTGTGATTATGGTGTATATGTGCATATATTAGAATTATATGTGTATTATAAGAATGCATGAGTTTGAGTACATTGAAAAAATGCAAAAATGTATCACCACTGCCTCGTATAATTGTATTAATTATGATGATATCCGATGTCACCTACACAACCCTCCTCATTATTTGTCTTTGTAAATTATTTTTCACAATATTGAGAATATTGAATCATCACTGAACCAAATCTGAGATTTCTAAGAATCATAACAGAATCGAATCTACATTCAGAATTTACATTTCTGTAAAGAAAAACCTGTGATGATCTTAATGTGATGTTAAATTATGATGAACACGGACGTGATCACATACTCTTAGCTCACACACAGCAAACCAATCGATCAGCATCAGTGTGAGGCCTTCACACTCAATCACACACCTCCTGTCTAACACCAACGCTCTCTGTGTGAGTGTGTGTGTGTGTGTGTGTGTGTGTGTGTGTGTGTATAACCTATGTCCCTTGAGAGGACCTGTCCCAGAACTGGGTTCCTAGCAACAGAGAGGCGGGAACAAGAGAACAGTGGGTAAAAATAGAAGCTCATCATGAACTGCTTCTCACACATACACACACACACACACACACACACACACACAGATTCACTGCTGTGAATACATCTGTTCCCCTCTTCTCCTCCACTATTCTGTCTTGCTCTTTGCACACACAGTCATTACAATTGTTTTCTGCCTTTTACACACGCACGCACGCAGGCACACACACACACACACACACTTCTTATGATCATGTCTGTTAATTGTTATCGTATTTGTGATAATAGTCCCAATACCAACAAATGAGCTTCTGACTGGTTTTACTGTGTCCAGCTCCGCCCACTAACCCGGCCTTCACCAATCACACGACACCCCCAACGCTCAGAGGAGGAGGACGAGCAGGTGATAACACCAAAACACATGAAGACCCGCCACGTCTCAAACTGCCGCTAACGCAATGAACAGCTTCATTGGCTAAATATATAAAGGCATACACTTTTTTTCATTTCGACGAACTGGCAGTGATTAGCCAGCAACCTGACAGACAATACTGTACATTTTAATACTCTGATGGTGTCCTACAGGAAACAGATTCTACTGCACACAATTTCAGGGATTTGTGTTTTTGTCTCTTTTGTTAAATTAAGTATTTTTTAAGAAAAGGTGGAATCAACCAATGTGTTTTAATCAATGTGTGTGTAATCAATAATTGTGCAAAAAAGTCCTCCAACAGACAGCTGCTGACTAATTCACTTTAATTCTCTCTCTCTCTCACACACATACACACACACACACCCACTCCAGCAGAGATTACTGGTTAGTGTAATAGGAGATTGAGAGTGGGTATGGCTGTGTGTGTGATGGAGGGGTTGTGGGGGATGGAAAGGAGAGAAAACACATAAGGTAATCTCCGTGCGACACTAAATCACATGATTCAGCATCACACACACACACACACACACACACACACTCCTGGTATGTCAAACATGTGATGCAGTACAGCTGAATTTAAAGAGCACATGTGATGTGAGATGAAAATCCCGCAGAATCAAAAGATCATTTAAGAATTTTCATTAATTCACATCATTTCCACACACACATA
The DNA here is from genome assembly GCA_037974405.1 of Brachyalestes nurse. Taxonomy (NCBI): domain Eukaryota; kingdom Metazoa; phylum Chordata; class Actinopteri; order Characiformes; family Alestidae; genus Brachyalestes; species Brachyalestes nurse. Next base: position 3,660 of record JBBPCY010073759.1, on the reverse strand, counting down.
TGGTAATATGTATATTCATTGTGTGTATGTATGTCTGTGTGTATTTATATGTATATACATACATACACACACAAACACACACACACACACACACACTAACATATTAACCGCAAGCAAAATTTCAAGTACCTTTGTTTGCTACCCAATTTAAATTACGACAAATTATTTGCCCTGTGGTGGCCTGGCACCCCGCCTAGGGTGAGTCCCTGCCTCGCACTCACTGAAGCTGGGATAGGCTCCATGTATTCAAGTGAGGAATAAGCGGTTACAGAAAATGAGTGAGTGAGCGATGACTGTATATTAGACACAACGGCTAGCAGCATGCACCCAACATCCACTGTTTTCGGACCCCCAGGACCCCCTGGTGAAGCAAACGTAGCCCTTGTGAAGGGCAAGGAGTCAGTGGAGGTTCTCCAAGGACTGGGACTCGGAACGAAGATCTCACTGAGGAATTAGCCCAGGCATAGTTTAGACTAATCCCAGTGTGGCTAACTACACCCCTGATCTGCCTCAAGCCTGCCAAGGCGTGCACACACACACACACACACACACACACACACAGTCACGCAATGACATAATCCCACTACTCTTAGCTCCATCCTTCCTCCATGTCCAATTCAGGGCTCATGTGATGGACTCATTCATTAGCATCATGAGTAAACTGAACACTGATCTCACAATCATGTGCATTTCCCTTTCAATGCCTTCAGTCATTCGGGTACAGCCAGTTCCTCAAGGTGGATATGGCCTGACAAGCTCTGCGATTATGAAATCGCCAATGAAAGGTTGGCTCACAGGGCCGGTCTGCACCGTCAAAATGAGATTAGCCACAACACTAGCGGGTGATCTGCTCAAAACGAAGGGGCGTTTCTCCGTCAAAGTCCATGAGCTTCAGTGCTTTTCCTCTTTTTCAGTCTGAGGTGAGTGACGTTAGCACACTGGCATGAAAACCCGGCCTGGAGCGCCCCATGTTCTTGGTACACACACAGCAGAAAAACTCAATTCTTAGCGTTTTTTTTCAAAACATTTGTCATTAGTATTACTGTAACTACACTCAGAGGGCTTATGTCGGAAAACTACAAATTCTTGTGAACAGAAAATTATGTTTAGTTAAAGTTCCTGCCCAAATACTGCAGCTCTGCAGGCCAAAAGCTAATGTGGCAAACAAGCAAACCAAGCACACGGGTAACTGAATGCATCAGGGCACTCACCTCAGTCCCGGCTGCCAAAAAGTCCTGGGAAATATATTGCCTGGTCATCATTATTGCGTTATCAGTCTCTACAATACTGCTGTCACAGAAGGCTGCAATATGTAAATGAGCCTCTAACCAATCACAGTGTTTCTGACAGGGTGACCAATCACAGCTCCCTGTGAGTTACTGGGTGTTCTGATGAATCGGGGTAGCCAAACAAAAGTAGCCAAACAAAAGTTTCAGTCTAACTGTTAAAGGTGTTGGTGAATCGCTGTGTGAATCGGCGAGGCTAAACTGTTATAGACAAAATAAGGATATTTATTTAAATATGTAGGTTTTGTGACATCACAATGAAAACAGGCTGTTTTTGTAGCTTATTTTCTATGTATGGATGTATTCCTGTAAGGACGTGGGGAGTAAAAATACCATTTGAAACAAACTTTATAGACTTTAAACCTTTTTAATTCCAGAATAGTAATATGGGTAGTAAAAACACTGATATTTTGTCTATAGCTCTAGTACACGCCCAGGAGAAAAGCTACATTTTTAGCATTTTTTCAGAACACTGGTCATTAATATCACTGTAGCTCCATTCAGAAAGTTTCTTATGTGATCTCAAAGAATAGAACATATCTTTTTGTAATAGAAAACCACATTTCCCAGCCTAAGAGCTCCAGGTAAAAAGGTAATGAGGCAAAACAAGCAACACAATCACATGGGAACAAAGTGCATTGGGGCACTTGCCTCAATCTGGGCTGCCAAGTAATGCAATCGCTTTAATTAAATGGTTTATAATCACTGTATCACACATTATTATCTATGATTTATTCAGTTGCTTTATATGAAAGATGATAAACAGGCTGATCCCACACTAGGGTGGAATGATAGGTGGTCAGCCACCTGGCTACATTAGCATAGCACATGGCTCAACAAAGGCAAATGAAAAGATAGAGACGTTTCCAAACCTCCTTTATGAAAACAACAGAGCCCAGCTGTGTTTTCGCAAAGACTGAGTAAAAAGCAGCACCGCAGGGAATCTTATTAGATCCGCTGGAGCTGAGTAATAACCGGTTCAGGAGAAACGCCTGCCACTGCGGCCCCTTTCGACACACACCTCTGACAGCCGACAGATCCTCACCCAGTCTGTACACACCCCATCTCTGTATCATTCATCTGCTTCTTATATAGGAGAATGAATCTATTTCACAAATCACAACACAAATCATGATATATCATAATCATGATTGGCACAATACCATAGCAGTGCTGCATGTAGAAAAAATTCTGGTTTAAAAACATAATTCATTCAGTACTCTTGAGACACCCTTCATTTCTTCATATTTTGCTTCCAATGTAAGCTTTTAATGTAAGAGTAAATTATATCACAAAGAAATAAGAAGAAAGAAGTCCTTTTTTTTCTTTAAAGCACACAGTGGATTCTGTTCTTCTCAGATGTTCAGTGAGGGCGTTTCACATTGGGGACCTTAAGCACAGTTAGTTTAAGCCACTCTCCGTGGGTACGGCAGGCCAGCTGAGTATCTTTAGGCATGATGGTGACTCTCTTGGTGTGGATGGCGAACAGGTTCGTGTCCTCGAACAGATCCACTAAGTAAGCCTCGCTTAACAGACCCACCAGGTTAGGCCTCGCTGAACAGATCCACCAAGTACGCCTCGCTGGTTTCCTGCAGGGCCATGACAACGGAGTTGTGGAAGTGGAGCTTGGTCTTAAAATCCTGAGCGATCTCATGCACCAGACGCTGGAAGGGCAACTTGCGGATCAATGATTCTTAATTTAATGTATCTATTCTTTGACTTTTATTTCTGGACAACTTATGTAAAGTGACCTTGAGAGTCGTGAAAGGCGCTTATAAATAAAACGTATTATTATTATTATTTTTAATGTAGTATTAGGAAATAGTTCTTCAAAAGCTCTCATTTTCAGTTCAATCCATGAACCTGACCAGTTTTTGTTTTTTAAGCCAGTGACCTACGTATGAATCATTTAAGGATAACAAAGCACATCAAAGCACAACTTAAGTCCTAAACCAGTGCAGAAACAGGAGCAGATGATTCCAGATGATCAGGCGGTGATCAGTATACTGGTGGTGCTGAACGCTGAGTGGTTGGACCAACTTTATCTCTAGACCCTTTCCAGCTTGTCAAAGTGAAGCATGCAGTCTTCATTTCTTTCATTTAATTTACTCAATATGCCAAAGATTAGGCCGTTTAAAAGGCGGAAAATACAATTTTTGCGCCAAAAAGGTGATTCAAAGCAAAATATAAGGACACAAAGAGTGGCTCAAAACCAAAGGTGGACAGTAACGAAGTACATTTACTTGAGGACTGTACTTAAGTACAGTTTGAGTATCTGTACTTTACTTGAGTAGTCTTTTTTTTTGGAAACGTATAACTTTCACTTCACTACATTTGAAAGACAAAACCGTACTTTTCACTTCACTACATTTCT
>JBBPCY010073758.1:0-10105 GCA_037974405.1 Brachyalestes nurse | reverse complement strand
TCCTGATTTAATTTAATGAAGGACTGATTGAGTCAAACCAGGTTTCTGATGAAACTACAGTAATACTGAACTTCCACTAGGAACACACTGATGTACTGTTCATAAAAACTATTTTCTGGGTAATGTTACCTGTACTTATTCTTTTTAGTTTTATTTAGTATAATATTAATGTGAAAATAAGCACTCACTGCTAAACAGGTTTTAAATATTATTTTTGTGCACGGATGAAGAATATGTGAGAATACGCCGAATTGTATGTGTACAAAAGTAAATCTTCAATATAAAAAAACCACTCATAACAGCTGGCATCTAAATTGTACTTAGATTAGCAGTTAGCTATGGCTAATTTAGCAAGCTAATTAGCATTGTAACATTTACAGCTGCATATTGTAAATAGAGTATTGCAAATCCCTGCTGAAATGTCCAGCTTAGACCAGCACGGAATTCAAGCCGGCTTGTTCTGGTTAGTGCTGGTCTGGGGCCAATCTTGCTGCTCACCCAGCACAGTAATGCTTAAAGACTAGAAGACTAGCTTCTAAAACACAACACGTGCTGGGATTGCTGGTATCAGCTGGTCTGGGCTGTTTTTTAGGGCTCAAGTCATGTTGCCAAGAGAAAGAGTACAGAACAAAAGACCAAACACACATTTCAGTTTCAAACTGCAGTTGCTTCTAAAAGCTAATTCACTTTTTTTTGACCACCATATTACATACATTAATACATATTTAACATAGCATTTTCACAGATGCCAAAAACTTTTATCATATTACTGTATTCAGACTATATGAAAGAAACTTTTTTTATTTCAGTAAAAATGTAGTAAATAAACTCTGATGAAGTTTCAAAAAATGCTGCCCATACACAATGAATTTATAAGTTTCTGTCCAGACTTCTTTTTGAATGAGTCATAATTAGGGATGGGAATCGATAAGAAATTATTGATGTTCATGCCATTATCGATTTTTCTTATCGATCCGATTCCTTATTAATTCCATTATCGATTCCTAAACAGTGTTACAGTGCGCGTTACCTTAAGAAACTTTGCGTTCTGGGTAATTGTGGGACGCTGGGAGATGTAGTCTTTCAGGGAATGTTCGGCGTTTTCCTGGCCGCCCTGTTTGTGAGTGATTCTCGCCACTCTGTTATTTTTGAGACAGTAAATAAACGCTCCCGTTCCAAGGGAGGAAAAAACAGACCCTGTTCCACGTAACTGTTTCAATTTTGGACCCGCTCTGTGGCCGAGAATAACGAGCCAAAGCCTGGCTAGCAGCCGCTAAAGCCGAGGCTGCTAGCCAGGCCAATTGAGCATAATTTTGTGGACAGATAAGACCTGGTTAGTTTACATACACAATTACATTAAAAAAGGTAGTCATAGGCCGTGTTTTAGCTTCGAAATTAGCTGTTTTATTAGATGTCAGATCTCAATCTTGTAACTCAACCACGGAGCTTGCACTCGAGCGCTGAGAATTGAACACATGGCATTCTTGAACTTTAATGCTGTGTTGAGACCTCCAGTGTTTTAACATGTTGGTAGTGTTACCGCCCTTGCACGTTAAAACCGTACTGCACTGGTTATAAAGAACCCAACTGTCATTTATTTTGGTAAAATGCAATTGCGCCGTCGACCGCTTTCTCCGCTCCATGATAATTCAAGTCGTGGAGTGTGACGTCATCGTGCATGATGCAGGGAAAAGTCCGAAAGAATCGTTAAGAAGAACCAATAACGCTGGAGGTAAACGATTCTGGTGCTTCGCAAAATTAGAACCGGTTCTAAATCGGAACCGGGTTTCGATTCCCACCCCTAGTCATAATACATAGCAGCCAATTAGAAATAAGTTAATTTACATTTAGCAATAATAAAAGCAAACGGCTTAATTCTGTGGGATAAGTAGAGTTGAAAAATTGAACATGTCAAAATATTCTTTTTTGGTGATTGTAGTTCTAGTTCTTTTACTGTTCTAGCCCTATAAGGTACTATACCTCACATTGTGAACACATGACTTGCATTAGAAGCAAGAAACTTGACTCGAGGCACTTGATTTGAGATGCAGTTATAGACTTGCAGTATATTCATGTTCTCTTTGGAACTGTGATTTTAATGCAAGCCCCGAGATCCACATGGCATGTTGTAATGTCATAAAGACGCAACAGAAGGCCTTGAGTGAGGCATTAGTCTCAGCGTTAGCGGGCGTGTTGAAATTCTCTCAGCTCAGCAGGCTCTCTGAGCGGCTTCAGCTCTTTACTATATTAAGATGTGTACTGTAAACAGCATGCCTTTGACTTCTCAGCCCTGCGGACTGATCTCAGGCCTGAATTTAACGCCAGTTAGGGACGGGACACAAGCAAAACTGACTGTTCCCTTCTGATCTGGGGTCAGAAGGAGTGGACAAACTGTAAAACAGTTAAGCTGTCTGCAGGTCTTCTGCATGCCCTTTTGTGATGCCCTGTGGGGAAAGCTATTGTGGTTATTTATCTCTGACTAACACACACACACACACACACACATCACGCTGATGGACTGCAGGCAGAGATAGATAAAGGTTGTTTGTGCTATGGAGATGCCTGTGGGATTAGAGGAAGCAGGCCTGCTGCGGTGTGGCTTTGTCAGGGATATGCAAACGGTGAGGCAGGGCAGAGGAATGACGGGTCAGGCCGACAGCGCAGGAGGACGGTGGAGCTGCACTGCACTTATGAGGAACCCTGCCTTTCAGGACCTTACCTGAAATAAAGCTTGCATATAGGATTTTTTTTGTATACAGTACTGTGCCAAGGACTTAGGGAGCTTAAATAACTGATAGCCTTTCTAGCATGTGAGTTAATAACAATAGAATTTGTTTGGTTCCTCTTCTCCATCAGATGGATTTGTTCAGTTTCATCCGCAGCACCTGATTTGATTTAATGCATAAACAAGTTGCTGTAAAAACTTAAGTATGAAATCACAAGGTGTTATTTTATTGTACTTAGATTTATTCTAATGTTAGCATTTTTTATGAATAAATACTGCACATATGGCATTACATCCTTAATAAATTTATAACATACCATTTTCACAGATGCCAAAGACATTTTTTATGCCACTGTATCAAGCCTATATGAAAAGTCATTTTTCAGAAAAAGGCCAATATAGTAAATAAACACTATTTCAAAACATAATATTTACTTTGTGACATTGGAAAAACCAACACATTTGCCAACACTGTCCATCCATGATGAAGTTATAAGTGTTTCAGTAGCGTTTCAGTCCATACTGAGGCAGCCAATCAGAATGAAGGTCATTTACATTTATCAGTAAGAAACGCAGTCAGTTTATTTCTATGGGATAAATAAAACGAAAGAATTAACATGTAATAATGAATTGCAATTGTTATTGGTGAATAAAACACCACAGAAAAAGTAAAATGCATACACAAGGTTTGATATGGGATTTTTAAAGGGTCTATATCATAAATTGATATGACCTTTTGAAATAAAAGTCGTCTGTCCTATAATGTGCTGTCAAGTTTAGCCCCTTTCGCTCCCCAGTGAACATAGTTATTCTGAGGAAACTATGTTGTGACTTAATCAACTTTATAACTTTTGGACTCATCGTGGTTGTGATGTCAAAACAAACTTTCAGAAGTCTGAATGCCTTAATAGGCCATAATAGTAGATTTGCTTCCTAACAGGAACAGCATGTTTATTTTAATTTCCAGTATACAATGGGAATATGATTAAAACATGCTGTTCCTATTAGTATCCAAATATACTATTAAAGCATATTAAGGCATCCAGGCTTCTGAAAGAGCGTCTGAAGTTTGTTTTGTCTGGCACTCCTGAGGACTGAGCTTTCTGAACATGGTGTGCCTCGTTATACTTCAGAACAGAGATCATTCACTTTTTCAGAAAAAGGCCAATATAGTACATCTCTCTTAAAGGCACAGCAACTAAAGCAGACTACTCAATGAAAGGTGGTGAATGGTCATGTATCATGTTTTTGTTACATTAAACAAAGTTAATGTTTACACAGTTACATTAATATTCATCGTTACATTAAACACAGTTAACATTTCTGGAGTGTATTGAAAGAGAGGTTACAGTATTAGATCCTCTTTGGAGTTCTTCGGAAACCTTACTGAAACCGTGCATTTGTGTGTGTGCAGGGGAGGTGGGGCAGCTGAAGGAAGAGTGTCGCTCCTTGATGGATGAGTGTCAGACTCTGAGGGATGACAACAGGCAGCTCTCTGAGAAGCTGCAGCTGCTGGAGCAGCAGAGAGCCAGGTGAGTGGCCTGATCGCCTGTCAATCACACCACCAATAAAACAATAAAACTCCATTTATCCGTGACTCAAGCCACAGTTATCAACAAATTTAACAGCGAATGCATGGCTTTATTAAATATTAATGAACCAGTCAGGCTTTCAGACAGTACCATGGTTCATGGGTAAAAGAATTGATGCTATTATGAGTTGAATTGTGCAGATCCTCAACAACCTTTTTGATAAAAAAAAGGATGAAGTCTGACTTATGATGTAATTAATTGCGTAATTTACTGTGTAATTGAATATTTAATTTTATGATTGCATTTCAATTGTGTAGCAAAAGTAATGCCAGACCTCTAAATGTTAACAAAGAGAGAAAAACTGAAAAGCCTTCTGTATAAACTGGGGTAGCTGGAGGCCTAGTGATTAGGGACTTGCCCTTGTGATCAGATGGGTATGGGTTCAAATCCCAGGACTGTGGCACCATTGAGGTAGCCTTGAACAAGGTACCGTCCCCACACACTGCTCCCCGAGTGCCCCTCGTTGGTGGTTCACTTGGTGAATGGGTTAAATACAGTTCACACTGTGTGCTGTGATGTGTTCACATGTGACTATATGGGCCACTTTACTTTATGTCTTGGACGAATGCAAGTGAGACAGAATACATAAGCAGCAACAATCAGGAATGTCCTCCACCAGGACAATACTGTCTCACCCACCTGTTATGCTCAATAGCATGCAGTCAGTGGCAAGTAGGGATGGGAATCACTAGTGACCTCTGGATACGATATAATCATGCTACCTCAGTGCTGATTTGATATGGATTGCGATTCTATACATTTCTTGTTTTGATGCTACAGTTATTTTCATGTTTATTTTTTGACAGTGCTGTACGGCCCCAGGGTTTGTATGTAAAATGAGTAACTGAGATGGTGAAGCACTTCACTGTATCTCAACTGATAGGAATCTTGTTTAAACGTGTGTCCAGCGTTCGTTGTTGGCTCTTAGGTTTATTTTTCTCTACCGCCTTGCCTGTCTCAGGACGATGTCTAACAATTTGTGCCCGTATTTTCATAGTATTGTAACAATATTTTTAATTGACAGAGTTTGCATACAGAACGTTACAATTTTGAAAGTTACTCCATACATTGAATTAAAACAGTCCTCCGCCATTCCTGTTATTGGTAAACAACGTTAGAAAATGATAGACTTCTACTACACAGGATGCTGTATTGTCTGCCAATGTGTGCTGCAACAATTCCTCACCTCAGATTCAAATAAAAATAAATTCTATATTAATTTAAAAAATAGATTTTGCGACAAAAGAATCTTGAATTGATTTTTCCCCCACCTCTAGTTACAAAGGTCATATTGTTTTATTTCATAACAGTAGATTTTGGGGGCTTTTTTACGGTAAAAGTTTGTGGTTAGTGAAGCAAATCCAGTGTCCTTGAGGGCTGACTTTGGCTCAGGGGCCACTTTGGGGAGTCCTGCTCACACTTACCACGTCTGTCAGCAGCTACAGGTCTGAGTGCAGCATAACAGAAAAGAAAGAACACTGGAGTTATTCATAGATCACACAGTTAGGAACAGCGTTCAGATTTCTATTCTTGACTAATCCGTGATCTCATTTGCTCGCCATTTAAACACACTCTTTTAAGCTGAGCTGCCTGTCAGTGGTGTGTGTGTGTGTGTGTGTGTGTATGTGTGTGTGTGTGTGCCGTGCTCATTGTAGCGTTATGTTTCTTTTCGTTAGGAGCAGAAATATGTTTAGACATGACTGATATGTCCTATTTCTGCTGTAGGACCTTTCGGTTGGGCTCTTGGAAGATTCAGTGAAGGACTGTTGTTGTGAATGTTTTTGATTCTGGGGTTCTCACAAGATGTACCTGTGGGCCCAGACTTATCTTGATGCAACTGCAGTATGTGCTTATAATGCAATTTAACACTTGATTTACTTATACTACAGTTTATCAAACAAACTACAAACTCATGGGGCATAGTGCCTAACACACAAACTGACATTAATAGGGTTATTTGTAAGCTCAAGACGAAATGTGACAGTTTAGTGACAATGAGTGGTATAAATAAGTTCTTTGATAATTCAACCATGTCAGGCTAAAAAATCAGACTTTGTGAAATGTAGCACCAACTGTGCCTGCAAATCGCAGCTGCATCATGATGTATTCTACACCACATCTTTTCACACATGTACATCTGTGAGTGTTTAAACAGTGTTGTTCTGATGGTAAACATCCTTTTAGCACGTGTCCATCTAACCGCAGTGTCTGCTCCTGGTGTTGAAGGAAGTTGTTTTTGAAACCCTAACACAATTTTACATCTGCTTTTAAAAGGTGGTGCAGGACTGATGCAGAACTGGCTGCCACGAGTGTCTGAAATTTTAGTGAATGGAGCAAAATATGAAATCAACCGTATCTACCCCCATTTTTTGCACAATCTTTCCTATGTTTTGTGCAGCCCTCTCTCAGGGAGAATGCATTTTGCTCAACCCATAAACTGCGTATTTATCCTTTGCACTGGTTTTGTAAAGAATGTGTGGGCAGAATGCACTGATTTGCTCCTGAAACTCATGGATAAAGCTTAGTATATTAGGGCTGCAGTGCTTGATGGATTGAATGCAGAAACAGAATGCAATCAGAAGGTTGTGGGTTCGAATCCCAACAAAGGGGACACACACTGCTCCCTGGACACCCCTCATTGGTGGCAGCCCTCTGCTTCACTTGGTGAATGGGTTAAAAACAGAGAAAGAATTTCACATTGTGTGCTGTGCTGTGGTGTGTTCACAGGTGACTATAAGAGGGACCACTTTACTTAAATATATATTCTTATTATATAGTCTGAAACTGCTGTGGGCTCGCGCCCCCCCAGGGTGAGTCCCTGCCTCATGCCCATAGACCCGGGCACCCGCAACCCTTGTAGGGATTAAGTGGTTACAGAAATTGAATGAATGAATGAATGAATGAATATAACAGGGTCAACAAAATATGGAGCATGTGTGAGCATCGGATTCCAGGATTTGTTAATACTAGTAGATATTTAGTATAATTTCGTCAGTATCCCCTGAACGTTTCCTTTGTCACTGGCTGCCACATGGCCCCAAAGCGTGATAGATGTACCTCCAGGCTTAACATTTCAAGATGTTCTTTAATTGAAATTAGTGATGGGTCGATCCACATTTTTCCAGGTCCGATCGGATTCCGATATAGATTCCGATATAATACATCTTTTAACTAATATTAGTATTATTTTTGTTTAAGTTGTGCTGTTTGTTAGTAAGATTACATCACAAAATGAATAAACTGCTAAGCACTTATTAGAAGAGGAAAAAATATTCACAACTGCACTGAATTTAAAGGCATTCCAAAGGAATTCATTTATGTCACATTCATTTATGTCACAAAAAGGTAGCAGCAACAGCTGTAAAATTTTGTAAATATCAAAAACACAACAATCTTGGCTGAATCATCTAAATAGTTCAAGTATTATGTCCATTTCAGCAGCAACAACTGTGTAAAAGAATAAAGTGCAAAACTAATACATTTTAAATTACGTGAATTCTGAGACACAACATGGGCAGAGTGTAATCTAATCACTTCTGTATTTAACCCTCTGAGGTCCAAGACCTTTCTGACACTTTGAGGCAGTTTGCTACACCTTTACCTTTTTAAGTATTTCATCTAACAAAAACATCTATGCAAAAGGTGACATATATGGTTATATTCTGGAAAACCTCAGCAACAATAATATGTGAGTAAAGTAATTGTAATGAAATTAGGGTTTTTTTTAACATTGTGTAAACATGACATGACAAAAACTATTTTCAGGTCTTCAAACAAAGTAAAAAAAATACACCCTAAATATATGTGAGCAAGACTTTTGAAGTTTGAACCTTGTAAACATATTTGTTGGCTACAAAAATGTAAGAAGCGCATTTAGAAATGTTATGTAGTTTCAATGCAATTTGTAAAAGAAAAAGACTAGGTACTTTTTCTCTGCTCTTTCACATGCATATTCACTAGATGGGTGTTCCACACCTGTAACTTCCCCCTCCCACTGTCAATGCCCAGGTGTCAATGGCTTGTCATTGTCTGGCTGGCCCTGATCCCAAAGCTTTTGTAGTAACTAAATCTTCTAAATCTTTTACAAATACTTAAATCCTCGGAGTTCAAGACTTTTCTGCTTACATGCAGTTATTGCTAGTACAACTAATGGAGATTTTTATGGTAAATTTTGGGGTCTGTTTCTGCTTCCGTTAAAGTTAGAATGGGTGATCTCTTCAAATTGCTGGAGAGAGATTCCTGTTTAAAGTGTAACCATAGACTCTGCTAACACTGTAAAAATGGAAGAAATAAGTATCAACATCACAAAAATAGTGTAATTAAAAAAGCAAGTATAAATATATGTGTAAGTATATAAGTATGAATAAGAATACAATAAGCAGTCTAATCATGATGCCAAGCAGCAAACAGTTTCTTTTCTGATGAAGGTAAAGGTACACATGACATGCACCACACTTCCTTGCACCCTGCATATGATAATCTGGACAGCAAAAGACTAGATACAGCTTCATTCTCCTTATAAGCTAACCAAAAAAGCGTGATGCATGATTAGCCTATTTAGCCTAATGTTGGCTGTAAATGCAACTCTGAGCACAAAATGACATGAATTTTAGCCATATGATCATCTGGCCAGCAAAAGACTAGTTATAGCTTCATAAGCTAACCGAGACTAGTTGTAGCTTCAAAAACAACAACAACAGCTAGTAAAACAGATATTAAGCTGTTCCTCCTCGCTGTCTCACCAGATAAATCAGACTTTGCGTCTCTGACTCACTCTCCAAAGCAAGTTTTCCAGTGTGTGGAACAAGCATGAGTTTGTTTACAGGGTGAAACGGGGTGTGTTCTCACCACCCCCGCTGCACAATGAGCCAATCACGCTGCTGCTATTCATTTATTCAGATTGCTGTTTTACATCTGAATAGCTGAGGGCGTGGCTACAGCATGCAGCGAGACAGAAATTCCCATGCTTCCTTTTTATCCTATTTACAAAGCGCCATTGATATATTTTAAAACATACATATTTGAAAAGCAGAGGGTTAAAGCTTTCCAATGGTGTTACTTATATGTTTCTAGGACAAACTGACAGAGCTTTAGATTATTGTTTTTGAAAACTGAAAAGGATCCATTTTTGGATCCTCCAACCTCAAGAGGGTTAAGACTCTAGCCAGAGCAGCCTAGCTAGAAAGGGCAGAACCAAGAGGCATGATGGGCATGAGAGCACCCTGAGACACCGGCACACCTCCACTCCACCGGCACAAACCAGAGTGAACGTGAGGAGTGGTGGGTCGACAACACCAGTGTCCCAGTTTACTTGAATTCTCTGTGCCCACCGCCTCCCAGCTCTATACCTTCCATCTAACAAGAAAAATTAAATACAAAAAGTCTGACTAAACAAGTATGTTTTCAGCCTGGACTTAAAAACTGAGACTTTGTCTGAGTCCCGAATGTTGTTTGGCACAGCATTCCAGAGCTTGGGGACTATATATGAGAATGCTTCTCCCCCTGATGAAGCTTTCATAATTCTAGGAACAAGTAAGTAGTCAGCACCTTGAGATCTGAGTGACTGCGGAGGTTCATAGTAAGAGATGAGTTCACTGAGGTAATCGGGCGAGGCTATTTAATGCTTTATATGTCATTAGTAGAATTTTGGTGTCAATATGAAATTTGATCGGAAGCCGATGAAGTCTGGATAATATTGGGCTAATGTGGTTGAATTTCCTGGTTCTAGTGAGGACTCTAGCTGCCGCATTCTGGACGAGTTGAAGCTTGTTTAGGTTTTTGTTGGAGC
>JBBPCY010073757.1:0-10106 GCA_037974405.1 Brachyalestes nurse | reverse complement strand
ATTATACACAAAATGCATTAAGCCCGCCACCATCTTTGGAAGCGGCAATAAGCCTGTTTTTAATTGGATCTCAGGCAGGCAAATCTGAGTGGAGATATACCTTGTGGCCATACTAAGATGCAGAGTGAGATTATTTAATTAATTAATTGCTTAATTAAGGGATAGTCTGCAGTCAATGAACCCAAGCCCTGTTGTTTGAAGTTACCGAGCACTGTCGGAAAAGGAACAAGACAATGCGGTACAACGAAGGCCGAATCCACAAACCAACAGGTAACACTAACTGAATGAGGCACAGAGCTTCCTTGCTCTGATCAGTTGCCGTTTCACTATTAGGTCTACATTGCACGAAAGTTTTGTGCTTTTATTTCTATGGCACGCACTCAGCCACCAACAGGGGCAGAACACATTTTGTAAGCTATTGAGTTTTTAGATTTAGTTGATAATAAATCTAACAACATTAATGATACAACACCTGGTATGATTTAAGATTTAGTAGGCAAGCTGCGAGTGGTGGCTTGTTCCTGGTGGGCTGTTTGTACGGAGATGGCTGGCTCTCCTACCAAAGTATTTCTCAACTCATAGAGCATATTCTTTATATCTAAAATAAATAATAGACATTAACACTCTTACAGAATCGTTTAAAAATATATATATTTTTTTCCGGCCTGTCAGTAACACGGATAACACATAACAGTGTGTATGTGTAGCTGTGCTATCATCATTCACAGCCATTTTTTTATTGAAATTTATTTATTTTATTTTTTTCCCCTTAATTAACTGTTTTGTTTTGTTTTTGTTTTTATTTTGCCATATTATGACAGACAAGACCGGGGACAAAAAGAGAGAAAAGAAAAAACAAAACAAAACAAAAAAAAACCACAGAATAGAAAAAAAGAGAGAAGAAAAATAAATAAATAAATAAACATTTAAGGAAAAAGAGAAAAATAAATAAATAAAACAATAAACAAAAAAAAAAAGTCTTGATGATCCAGCCAGTGATTAGTTTACTGGTGGTACTGAATGCTGAGTGGTTAGAACACTTTTATCTGGGCACCTTGTATCTATAGGCACTTTGCCTATCACAGTAAAATATTTGTTCCCATTTCTTTTATTTAATCTACTCCATATGCCAAAACGAAAAACAGTTTGACAGGCAAAACAGTAGTATTTTTGCACACAAAATGATAACACCAGCATTTTTTTGCTTGTGTGTCAGTGTTCCACACTAAAATTCAATAATCTGTTACGTTGTTTGGTAAAATGTCTTTCTATTTGCTCTATTACTTTGAAGTCTGTCAGTTATTCTCAATAGATGTGCAAGATGTAATGATTTGTTTTACAGTGCTGCAGATGAAACAGGAAGTCTGTGTTTCTGGACAGAGTGTTGTGCTCTTGAGTGTCCTGTACTGCGCTCCATCTGTCAGTTGGTGCATCAGCTCTTTGGATGCCACCCAAGTCTAATATGATTTAGTTATGGAATGACTGTGAAGTGTAAAAAAATAAATGTATAAATATAAAATCTCTGAGTATAAAGATAATAGTGTATCAAGTGTAATCCTGAATTAACTTCTTATTATTATTATCTTGAATTGCTTGTATTAACTTGCAGTGTTAGTCAGCTGTTAGAACATATAAAAATGGTCAATGCTGAACGTTCCAGATCACATCAGTGTTATGGTACACTTTAATGGAAAGTAGTCAGGCGACTCAACTGCGCTAAAGGGTTAAGACAAGATCTGGAAAACATCTGGAAAATGTGTTTGTAGACTGAAACAAATGATTAAACAACACCTTCCGCAAGGGTGGATCTCCGAAATGTTGGATAGGATAGGAAATCTAAGGTCCTACATGATCTAAAATCACACAAAATCAGCCTTGGACTACTTTAAGAAATGAACAATAAAGGTTTTAGAGCATCCTTCACCCTCCTTACTAATATTGAAAGTCTGTGATTAGATCTTAAGCATGATGCAAATGCCAGATGGCCTATACACACTGCAAAAAAATGACTTTCTAAATATAAGAAATAAAACATTTAATTTGAGCTGCTTAAGACTAGAAACAAGTGAAATTATCTGCCAGTGCAGTAAGATATTTACACTTGGTAAGATTTCTTGAAATAGGAAAAAATATCTTGACATTAGAAAAATACAAAATGTCTTGAAATAAGTTGCAAAAATTCCAAGCACTGTACTAAGTAAAATAAACTCAAAACTATCTTCACTGCAAAAAAGCCCTTCTAGAAATAAGCTTAATATTCCTAAATATTCAAACACAATATTATAATATGCTTGTTATTCAGCTGACTTTAAGACCCAATACCTTGACATAAGATTTTAAACTAGCAATAACAGCTTGATTTAAGATACAGTGGCGAGCGTGAGAGGGGCAAAGGGATTCACTGATTTACAAGGAAGTCTCAAGTAATACCCAGCTTAACAGCTTTAAATTAATCGGACTACCGACAAGATGTACTGCACCCCCAACAGGCATAATCCAGTACAACACCCATTTTCAATAACCTCTTCCCCTCTCATCCATCACTACACTTCGGTAGATAACGCTCTAGATCATGGTTACGGACGAGACGAGTCGAATCCACACAAATAACACAGATAACAACACAATATAACACACAAAACATTTCTACCCGCTTCTCCAAAACACACACTGCAGGACCGCAAAGGCTCATGGGAGTACAATTTCTTAAAACAAGATAATACAACCTTAAATCAAGTCTTACATAAAGGCAGCAGAAGCGTTCTTGTTTTTAGCATTTTTTTTATTTAAAACCTTTTTTTTAATCAACATATGCTATCTACCCTGACCCAGAGCGCGGGACAAAGGTGTAGATAATGAATGAATATGCTGTCTAACAGCAGGCTATTTAACAGCATTGTGAATATTGTTTACTGCAAGACCACCTCACACAGTAACATTCTGCTGCTGGTTTGGAATAATATTCCAGGGGAACAAATTTTAAACAACATCACAAAAATATTTGGTTAACCTTTTATTAACAATTTTGTCAAAGAGGGAAAAAGAGACTCACTCAAGGAAGGCCATCCACTCACCAATGATTTTTTTGTAAGAAGTTGTTGAATCTTGGTCATGGGGAGGGTCATTATAAACTATTATCTTTTTTTGTCAAGACCCTGAATAACAATAAATGTTTTTTTGTTATTCACAGTCAATTGCTATTATTTCCTAAGATTCTTAAATTGAGAAGTGATCTCAGTCTTAAAATAAGGAAAACAATCTTGTTTCTTTGCTGGAATAATTTGCAAACTCTTACCCTGTTTCTGGTTAAATCCGCTTTATATTAGCTGAAAAATGTATTAAGAAACGTTAGATATATTTTCTTAAAATAAGAGTTATTTTCTTGAGCAAAACATGCTTGGCAAGATTATTTTTCTATTTAGGCCAAAAAATAAGACAAATTCTCTTAAAATAAAGCTTTTTTACTTTCTTAGAAATCATTTTTTGAAGTGTAATACTACGACTTTCTCTCTTCATCTACTCTTCTCTCTGTCCACACAAACTGCTTTTCAGTTATAACAGTGGCTTGTCTACCGTCAATTGTAGGGTGATTTCTATCCTATCAGATGATAACATTTGTTTGAACTTTTTTTTATTCTCCAACATTATGTACTGTAATAACAAACACTAAAACAGATTACAAAAGTAATTGTGAACCAGCTAGCTAGCCTTGTTATTCTAAGGTAATCATTGTAATCAACAAATGTATTTATTTCAGTGTTTCAGGAAACAGTCTTAAACCTGCTGGTCAACATTCAAAATCAGTTTAAACAAGCACAGCCTGCCTCTTCAGCCGTGCACATTGAGAGGATGAAGACCATGAAGGATTTTGAGGGGGAGGAGCAACGCATCTGTGATGCACATGCCTTTGATGACCTGGTAGGTTTAAAATAGTGGATAGTCTAGCATAACACAGTACAGTGCAACACTGTTAGGTTCCTCTGAGGAGTGTCAGTAAACTTTATAATGGACTTCTTCCAACAGGTGCAGAAAATTTCACAGATTGGAGGGAAGGACACCAAGGACTGTGTCCACAAAGTCCTTGACCGGTATGTTTTTTACATACAGTATGTGTGTGGGTGGTTGCTCTGTTTGAACTTTTTTTTTCTGGGTGTGGACCAGCCTACATGTTTTCATTTGCCTTTTTTCTTGCTTAATCCTTATGCACCCCTTGGAACATTTCTTGAATTTCATTTTTTTAAATTACATTTTCAATCTTGGATCAAATAATAAGATTATAATACATTGTGTAGAAGAAAAAG
The DNA here is from genome assembly GCA_037974405.1 of Brachyalestes nurse. Classification (NCBI taxonomy): domain Eukaryota; kingdom Metazoa; phylum Chordata; class Actinopteri; order Characiformes; family Alestidae; genus Brachyalestes; species Brachyalestes nurse. The sequence continues at coordinate 5,805 of JBBPCY010073757.1, read as the reverse complement.
TTCCATTTTTTACCCTGCAGATGTTTTTGCACCATTTACTCCTATTATAACATCAATTTCTGATCCTTCCCACTTGTTGGCATAAGCAAATGTCTGAGTATGTCATAATAGATGAAAATTAAATAGTTTCTCAATGCATTGTGGTCTTATAGTCCAGCTGTTCTGAAAAGAGGCGGGTAGCCTAGGGTACACTGATCACACAAAGTCATAAAGCCTTTATACTATGTTGTTGCTGTTCCTAGATATATATGATTCACATTGATCTATAAATGTCATTTTTTAGGCTCTTCACTAATGCCCTGATGTCAAAGTTCAGTATGAAGGGGAAGGGGAAACTAAGAAAAAAACCTTTGGAGAACACAAAGGTTTATAGAGCAATACAAGGTAAGCCCATATTTCATGTTGGCTAAGGCAAAAAAATAACTTGATAACTTGACTTGATTAATAACGTGAATAACTTGATTTCCTCTCCTGTTAACTTTAAAAATAAAATGTCTACCATGACTATCTTTAACATTTGCTGAGATGGTTTTGTATTAATCCAGTCTTGGTAGTGGATGCATAGGCAACCTTTTTTTGCTTACAGATATGGGGACTTGGTGTATGACAGCAGATTGCCTTCATATTTCTAATCACTTGTCTTTTTCTACTTGTGCAGATGGAGTCAAGAAATTTGATGGATCAGCCACAGAGGACTTTATCAAGAAGAGTGCTGCAAAGTACTTGTCACATGCACCACAAAGATGTTTAAGACACACAGCCATTTCTCAGGACTGAACCTTTCAACAATTTTTTTTGTATTCAATATTTGTGTGGTAGAATTCATAAAATGAAAATGGAAAGAAATGAGTGGGGATTTAATTGCGATTTTTTTTTTATTGTAAAGCATGTTGTGTATAACTGTGGTTCCACAAGGTGGAGGGCCTGGTAACTGTTCGAGTTAATTTTCCTGTAGCTTTGTTTGGCTCAGCAGCATATTTGAAATGGAAATGCTTTACACCTTTGTGTGCATTTCCAGTTATCTGCTGCTGAGTGTCAGGGCTGGGGACAGTAATGGTGGGCGGCCACTAGAGGCCGTCCTTTCTCTGATTTTGTTTTTTTGGGTTTTGTTTTGGGGCTCTTATTATGAAGTGGTGGTGGGTTTTTTGTGGATTAGTTTAAGAGGGCTTTTGTTTGTGTTAAGTGCTTTGGTTTGTTTATTGGTTTATGGGGGTTGATGGTTTTTGTATTTAAGTTTGTTAGTAGTGGAACTCAGTCCACTGTCTCAATGGTTTTGTTTTCTCCTGTCAGCTTTGACTCAAAGCTGTAGTACTGTGTCTGACCCTCAAGTCAGTTTTTGTTTTGTTTCATTTTGAGAATAAAAATAAAAGTCATTAGCCATTGAAGTCTGCCAAAGCGCGTGCCTTCACTGTTGTGGTCTAGTTTAACTAAAATGTCATTTTGATTTGTGAGGCCTGGGGGGTATTCTACGAAGTGGGGCTGATTTGAAATAACCTCGCTTGAGTTAGCCTAACAGTTCAGTCCAGGCTCATTGGGTTCCACAAACAAAACTCATGTGGATTTAATCTCCGCTAATTCAAGCCACGCTTGACAAGCGAGGCTCGTGCGCGTCCACGCGATATAAAAAGCAGCCTTGTTAATCGATGCTAGATAAGTAAAAATGGAAGGAAAAGAAAGAGCCGCGTTCTTTTCCCAGGCGGAACAAGAATTATTAATGCAAGACTACAAAGAAATTATAACCAGAAAAGGAAACACCAGCTGCATGATCTTAGACAAAAAGTGATATATAATTGTAATTATTAATACTGCTTGGTTTCAGGAGCAATATGAGTGGAACCAAAAGGTCCTGGCAGCAAGTTAAGATTAAATACAAAAATTCAAGTCTTCAGAATGGTAAAAAGTAAATCTAATTAGAACTACAGTACATTGTAAAGATTAATCCCACATTGCATTGCATAATTTAGCCAACAAGAAGAAAGCTGCAGCTGCTGCAACCGTTGGGGGCCCTCCTCCAGCATCCTGTACCCCAGCTGAGGCACTTGCACAGAACCATGCACAGCCTATTATTGAGGGGATTGAGGGAGGAACATCCTCAGAGGTTGTTCCTTCTAGTCACGTGCAATCTTATGTTAAAGGTAGGTCTTTACTCTGTTCCCCTCTCTGCCTTGCTTTCTGTTAAATGTCTTAAACAAATATTCTAATGCATTACAGTAGTGGGTGGTGTCTTGACCCTCTTGGATCCAGAACCACAATCAGTAGACTGATTGAAGCAGTCCAATGCCTTCATCTGCTGCCAATTCTGTCATGTATTGTGATTTTGATTCACTTCTTTGGTTCACCAATTCTATGGTGTCACATCAGCGCCAAAACTAGAGCGCAAAATGGCTTGCCGCAAAAATTTCACTCTCGGAAATTTAAAAGTTGCAAGCGCAAATGTGAAACTCGAGAGCACAAAATGTAAAAATCGAGTGTGCGGCTGTGATAATATTGCACACAAGCTGTATTTTTCCTCTCTCTAATGTCTTTTTTCCTCTCCATGTGTTAAATGTCCTCGCACACAGAGTAGATTATCGATGAGCGGCTTTTTTGCTCGAGAGATATTTCTACGCGCGTGGTTTGAAAGGGGCGGGGTTTGGCAGTTTGGGGGCGGGGCATTGGCCGCTTCTACCTGCGAATCCTATTGGCCGATGGCTCCTGGTTTTGTGATAGGCTAAAGAAAGTTCCTACAGAAAATCCAAAGATGGCAGAGGAAGAGGTAGATCTTATACGTTTAATAAACACTAGGGGTGTAACGATATGCCCAGGTCATGATACGGTACGTATCTCGATACTGGGTTCACGATACGATATGTATCACTATATTTTGAACAAAATTTAAACTGAAATTCAAATAACAGATTTATTTCAAATACATGAACACATTTCAATAACTTTCTTTATTGTACATACAATACATAAAAAACATTTTAATAAAAAATCTTGAAATGTAATCAAAATAACATATCATGTAATATATCATTTGTATTCCCTGCCACTAGGTGGTAAACGTAGTACGTTAAGACCAAAAATACATCATCTTCCTGTTCAAAGTTTCAGGCAAACAGAAGGGGAACAGAGTCTCCAGTCATTTATCTCTTTTTCACCAGAGCCGAGCTGGTTCTGGTCCAGCACCAGCACGCATTTCCACATGTTTCCGCGAAGAATTTGTGTAGGAAAATGTTACCATGGTTACATTCACGGAGCAGTCTAGAATCGTTGGTTCGAGCACAGTTCACAAACCATTCAGATCTGCTTTTCTCATTCATTAGAACAGATATTAGATTAGACCTGAAACTGTATTAATATTTATTCATGGTAGTACAGAGTGTATGAGCGGGTTAGTTCAGGCCACAGATGAGCCTCTTTAATGTTTGGAGCTCAGAAAAGGGGGTTAAAATGAAGCAAAGGTTTATTTAAAGTGTTAGCATGGTCCTACGAATGTTTTTAGCTTACAAATTAAGTTACCAATACAGGTACAAAAAGCAAACAGAATGACTAAAACACAACAAATACGGGTGATGTTAGCTTCTCACTCGAATTATCCGTTCCACCTTAAATGATTAAACGGAAACCGAAGCACAATTTAAGGTGGAACGGGTAATTCGAGCGAGAAGCTAAGAGGCTAGCTGTAGCCGCTGTCTTAGGCTCGCCACCTGAATACAACCGATAAATACACAGTTCTGAGTCGTTAGAGATGAATTATGACAGTTTATTAGCAACAGCAGAGTTAATGATAGTTAAAGGCTGAGCTGTTAGCCATTATGGCTCCCAGGGGCAGTTAGTGGCTAGGCTAACAGCCCATCTTGCCGAATAGGGCTGGAGGCAGCTGTAGCATTAGCTCTCTCCCTCCAGTGCTTAAAAAGGGGTGGGGGCTCCGTGCTACACTGTGGTGTGTGTGTATGTGAGAGAGAGAGAGAGAGAGAGGTGGTAAATGTTGCACCGCAGGGTTGCACCAATACCGATACCTGTATTGGGTATTCAGCCGATACTTCGTACTCGTATTTGTACGCGAACTACCGATACCATGCCTCGATACCACTAAACAATATCCTATTTCACTACATCAACTGATTACACTACATCAGCTGATCACACTACCTGATTTTAGTGTCAAGGGGTGACAGCAAGCTGTAAACTTGGTGTCAGATATTCTATCCACAAGCAATATACACTTCCTCTGCACACTGCTCCTCCACACACTTGTCCAAGACACACTGCTTCCCCACACACTGCTTCCCTACACACATCTCCACCACACACCACTCCCCTACACACTGCTCCTCCACACGCTGCTCCCCTACACACACTGCTCTCCCACACCCTCCTCCGCTACACACAGCTCCCCTTACACACATTGCTATCCACACGCTTCACCTCACAAACGGATCCCCCACACACTGCTCCCCCACACAGTACTCCCACACACCCTGTTCCCCTACACACTGCTCCCAACGCACTGCTCTGCCACTCAATGCTTTGCCACACACTGCTTCTCCACCACACACTGCTCCTCTACACCCTGCTTCCCCACACACTGCTCCCCCACACACTGCTCCCCGACACCCTGCTCACTCACACACTGTTCCCCCACACACTGCTCCTCACAAACTGCTACCCCACACACTGCTTTGCCACACACTGTTCCCTGCACACGCCTCTTCTATACACTTCTCCACTGCACACTGCTCTTCCACACACTGCTTCCCCACACACTGCTTCCCTACACACTTCACCACACACTGCTCCTTGCCCACTGCTTACCCCCACACTTCTCCCCCACACACTTTAGCCCACTCCCTGCTCTGCCACACACTGCTGTGCCACACACTGCTCTCTGCGCACTGGTCCTTGCACACTGCTCCCCCTTACATTGCTCCGCCACACACTTTTGCCCACTCCCTGCTTCCCTAAACATCACTCCCCACACACTGCTCCCTCACACACTTCTCCCCTAAACTCCCCTATGCACTGCACACGATTAAATTGATTAAACGGGCTAAATTGGTTAAATACAGAGAAACAAGTTCAGACTGATGTTCTGTGGTGTGGTTTTATACTTTAAAATGAAGAACAATAAAACAGAAGTGAACAGACAAACCTTAGTACATTATTTAATAACCATTATAGTCAAATGTAACACACCACAGCGCAATGTGAAATTCTTTCTCTGCATTTTAACCTTCACCAAGTGAAGCAGTGGGCTGCAGCCAATGAGGGCCACCCACGGAGCAGTGTGTGGAGACGGAACCTTGCTCAAGGGTACCTGAACGGTGACACTAGCAGTTGGAATCAAACCCGCAACCTTCCAATTGCCAGGCCAACGCCCTAACCACTAGGCCATCCAGCTGCCTATAATCAGGCTATTCAGATTTTATAGGAGCATCAAAGTAATGAAAGCAGCAATTTAGTGAAAATGAATGACAATGGTATACTAGTTTAGTTAAATTTATAGATTAATTGTAATATTGATTAGTTATAATATAAACATGATCCCCTTGTAGCAATCCCTCATTAAATTTCTGCATAAATTCTGAATTAATTTGGGACTTCCTTACACTCCATTTTCACTGTACTGTGTCGTGTCTGCTCTTCCTTTGCAGATTAGCTGGCTGTTATCTCACCATGAATCACTGTGAAACTCTGTGCTCTGCTCTGAAATCAGAAAACTCCTCTCTGAAAGAGCTGGACATCAGTAACAATGACCTGCAGGATTCAGGAGTGGAGCTGCTCTCTGCTGGACTGAAGAGTTCACACTGTAAACTGGAG
>JBBPCY010073756.1:0-10107 GCA_037974405.1 Brachyalestes nurse | reverse complement strand
ATATATACATTATATATATATTTTTGCACTGTAATTTTTTTTCATTGGTGCCAACAGTGTGAACCTACATTATGTCATTAAATGCGGAGGCTCATGAAAATTTCATGTTGAATGATTGTGTGTAAAAGGCTGGCAAACGTTCAGAATGCGAGGATTAAACAAATGGAACTAATAGACATAGACTTTTACAGATATCAGTTGACAAAAAGCTCTTTGGCTGCCAGACAAGGACAAGATTGTACCTATTAGTGTGAGGGCCACTGCTCCAGAGATGAATCCTGGGTCTAATTTGATTTACAACCTTTCTCCCCTCTCTCTCTCTCTGTGCCCAGCGTGCCCAGGCAGTGCTGCAGGCGGTTTCTGCTGTCCAGGAGGGCGGCTCTCCGGGCTCGGACACCGCAGGGGACGGTGTTTTAACACCCGCACCCAGCCCAGTCCTGCGTATAATCATCGACAACATGTTCTACCCAGTCACCCTGGATGTCCTGCAGCAGGTCACTACCCTCCACATACTGACGCTATAAAAACTAACCCTTTAAACTCTAAAGAGCTTTCATTCCTCACTCATTACCTATGTAATGTTTATACTGGCCTCTCACAACTAGGCATAATTGAGTTTAAAAAAAAAAGCCTAAAGATAACTCAATTACAAAGAAAATGGCAAGTGTGATTGTTTTTTTTTTTTTTTTTTTTTGCCCCTAAAAATTCCGTAGGATTTGGGGATAACGTAGCCGTGTTCCCACTCGCGTCAATTTTTAATTGAACCACAACAAACATGTCATTTTTATTAATGTCATGAAGTCTGTTTGAGACTGCTGTGTCTTTAGCACTGCGCGACTGATTTGTCGCTTCGGGATCAATATAGTATATTCAGTTACAAAAATTAAGCATTAAGAACGGTGAGTGAAAAGGTATTTACGGGAACATGCAAGCTTTGTTGGAAACTGCTACCCGCTCAGTGACATCTGTGTTTTTCTGTTCTCCCTTTTAGATCTTCTCCAAATTTGGCACAGTCATGAAGATTATCACGTTCACAAAAAACAATCAGTTCCAGGCGCTTTTGCAGTTCAGTGATCCAGTAAATGCCCAACAAGCCAAACTGGTGAGTGAGTTTGAAAGGAAAGACCTTTGGGGTCTTCGGTCTGTTGGAATCCATGTAATTTTGCACAAAACACTGAAATGAGGCACTGTGTCAAGAGACACAGAATTGTTACATCAAAACTGACTCTGATTTAAAGTCATGCAGCAGAGCCATGCTACACACCCTTTTGGTGCTGGTACATGCAGTATGGCTGGTTATAGAATTAAATAATTCATCCACTAGTTCTTGAAATGGGCAGCATATAACTGTTGAGATTTTACGGCTGCATGTTGTGATTGCGATGCCTTTCAAGATATTAAAGAGTTCGTGTCACCCCACACCCCAATCCATACAGTCCATATATGGAAAATAAGCTACGAAAACAGCCCTGTTTTCAAATCATACTTTTTGTGACATCAAAAAAAAACCAAACACATATAAATATATCTCCTTGTTCTGGCTACAGCAGTTTAGCTCTGCCCATCCATGCACTCTTCCGCCAGCACTTTTAACAGTAAAAAGAAAATGAGACACTTGCTGGATTAAACAAAGACCTTGATTCATCAGGACACCCAGTAACTCACCTAGAGCTGTGATTGGTCACCATGTCAGAAACCCTCTGATTGATTAGAGGCTCATTTGTATATTTTTGTAATATCGGTATTGCAGAGACCAGTATTGTGATACATTGTGTAGATCCTTAGTATCGCCTGCAATTTCCTCTCACCATCGTTCAAAGTCTGTGTTACAAGCAAAATCATTTTATGCCGTAATTATGGTGATCTGCAGTTAAATGCTTCCATGCTTCCATGATAAACATCTTGTGTCTGTTATCATTCTCTGAAGTCCTTGGATGGGCAGAACATCTATAATTCCTGCTGCACGCTGCGCATCGACTTCTCCAAACTGGTCAACCTGAACGTGAAGTACAACAACGATAAGAGTCGAGACTACACCAGGCCGGATCTTCCTGCTGGCGACGGCCAGCCTCCCGTAGATCCGGCGATGGCAGCCGCACTCAGCAAAGACTCCACTTCTCTGCTCGGTAAGGCCTTCACACTCACTGTATTAAACCTCTGAACCAATAAGGCTCTGTTTTGATTTGTTCTTTGGGAAATGATAAAATCTGATTTCACTGAAGTTTTAAATTTGGTACAATTCAGACTTTTTTTTTTCCATTAATGGTTGGAAAATACAGATACAAGCTGTATTAAATAGACTGAAAGCAATATGAGCACATGGTTTATTAAATATAGTTAGATTCAGTTTGAACATTTCCAATTTGATTCTGTTGAATCAAAACCATCAGACTGACGCATCACTATGCACTGATGCGTTATTGCACACCTAATGTGTATCAGAGATTCATATTCCCTTCTGGTGCTTCTTTCAAACTTCTCTTTGTCAGAATCCATCTCTCTGTATATTCTTCTCTTTTTCTGTCCATATGAATGTGTAGGTAACAGTTACGAGAAGACAAGGACAGCATAAAGATCTAACCTATAAGAAATTAAATTAACTTGCTACACAGACTTGTATAGGTTCTTAAAGATGCTTTGAAACTAGTGCCCAGGAATAAGGGCACCATAGAAATCTGCATACTTGTAGTCACACTTTTTCTTGTTTGTTTGCTGTTGAAATTAGGGATGCACTGACTCATGACTGGTTCTAATACTCATCAATCAAACCAATTGCATAATAAGACCTTTTAGTGCACAGAGAGAGGAAGATTTAAACATTACAAAAGAAACTGTAATTGAAGCCAAGTGGTTTTTGACAGTGTGTTAATAGAGATTTGTTTCCCAACTCTTGGAGGTTTATTTGCCACACTAAAGTGGAAGATCCCAGTTCCTGGAAGGTCCCTGTGTTTGCTCTAATCTAACATACTAGCGTAACTGAAATTGTCGATACTGTTTTGAAGAACATGTGGTTTCCTATGTATCAGAATGGACCGTCCGACCAGCAGGACTCTACAGAACAATACACAGTAAATCCTCACTAGTTCAGTGTACACCGAACAGTATGGATATGGGTTTACCTTTTACATTTTTGACAGTTTGAGAGGCAGACAATAGTATTTTTACACCAACAAGGTTATTGAAAGCATAATATTGTACTTTAGGAATGAGGGGTAGTTCAAGCCTTTTGCACAGTACTGTATGTGCATGTATCGTTAAGTGTGTGTGTTTGTACACACTGATGAGATACTCTGCATCTTCCCTCTTGTGAGGATTTTATCAGCTCCACTGACCATATAGGTGCGTAGGTGGTTTGCAGTTAGACTATAGTCCGTCTGTTTCTGTCTCATTGAGTTTTACCCTGTACGTTGGAGGTCGGTTGATTGTATAGTTTTGGTGGCCTAACCTCAACCCAGCAGCGACACTGAGGTGTGTAAAGGCATCACTGTTGTTAGACCCACTCTGTGCAGCACAGACATGAACATGCCACTGCCATGTCAGTGTAACTGCTGTGCTGCGAATGATTCTTGCTCACTGGTGGTCCTGTGGGGGTCCTGACCGGTAATAAATGGGATTACGTGGCGTGAACAGATGCAGAGAAACAGATGGACTGCAGTCTGTAATTGTAAACTACCGAGTGCACCTGCACTAATCAGCTGCTGACAGGTGAACTGAACATTGATTATCTTGTAAAAATGGGACCTGTCCAGGGGGGGGGCTATATATTAAAGGTCCCATGACATGCTGATTTTTTAAAATGCTTTTATATAGGTCTTAGTGGTCCCCTAATACTATATCATATCAAATTCAGCCTTGATGCAGAATTACAGCCACTTCGAGCCAGTCCCACAATGAGAGTTCCCTCGGACGTGCCGTTTCTGTGTCTGTAGCTTTAAATGATAATGAGGAGGAGAGAGGCGGGGTGAGGAGGAGAGAGGCGGGGCAAGGTGGAGGGTGGGGGAGGGTCCAGCTTGCAGTCAGTGGTCTGTCAGATCATGCTTGCATTATGTGGACAGCCGGGTGTGTGTGTCGCCTAACGATATTAGGCAGATTGTTTTAATGTCAGTGGAGTTGATAAAATGAGGCAAGATGCAGGGTAGTTGTACCTAATAAAGTGTTTATGCATCACACACACACAGAGACATGTATGTGTGTACATGTGCATAGACGTATGTGTGTGTGTGTAGTCTCTCTTTCTCAGTTTTGTTAGCCAAGTTAATAACTCACTTCGTTTGTTTTTGATCTGTTAGAGCTGATCATAACCGGTGTGTTGTGCTCCGTCATATTTTCCTTGTTTTAAAGGGATTTAGGCTTCATTTTGGTGGGGGCAGTCTCAGGGTTATGAGGATATTTAGCTGCTGGAAAAACCGAGTAAACAAACAGGCTTGATTTCTGCCCAACTCTGCCTAATAAAAGTCTGCCGTAGTGTAGAATGACATCGGCGGCACTTTCTTGATGCCTATGCTTTCAATCTCCAGGGAACGTTCAGAATAACCTGAAGAACGGTTGTGATGTTCCATGCACCTCATCATACCAAGCAGCAACAATGAAACGTTACTCAAAATGCCTAAAGCTTTGAATGGAATGCAAACTGGCAAAAGGCAACGTTTCAGTTGTATTTAAATCTTTGGGCCAGTTTGGCCCTGTAATGTCTGTTAAAGTTCAAACAGTACATTCGTTTATAAATCTCCCGTGTTGCATGGCAGTGCATGCATTCATTCATCAGGCATAAGATAAGAGTTTATACTTTCTGAAAAAGCTTCATTGTATACACATTTTTCATCCCTTTGCTCTGTTTTTACCAAAGGGTATACAGTGATGGGGCCAAAAAGACTTGAAATCAATCTTACCCAGCCTGACAAATCATGAAGGAACATATTTCCTTTCCAGTCCTCACTATACATCTCTCCACTGCTGAAACTTTTCCAGCAGCTTCAAACATTTAGGCTTTTTTTTTTCCACCACAAAAACTAGACATGATTTTACTTAGAGAAGTTACTTTTTTATGGGCCAAGAACCACTGGATTTTCCTCGAAATTTTACTTACTGGTCAAATGAAAGCATCACAGGTGACATACAAGTGAATGCAACACCGCCACTAACCTTATGGGAGCAGGTATTTATTAACCAGAGTTAATAGAACTGTGTTCTTTCCATGCCAGAGCAGCATATAGAGGGTTTTCCAGCTTCTAACAAACATTTTATGTCACATAAAACTTAGGTTGATATACAAAAATCAGGAGAGAAAGTTAAGCTTGATACCCCCTTGATATAAACCATCAGAATGAACAAATAAACCAATCAGACAAGTACAACTGTGCTTAGCCTTTACTCAGAGGATGGGATCGAGCAATAGATCAACATGAAGCAAAAAAATTAAAAGAAGAATTGACGAGAAAAAAATTTGAAAGTGGTCCGCTGGAGTCTTTAAAACTGCAGTTTATAAAAGTAGTCAATGTTGATGTCCGTGGGTTCAAAGCAGAGATGCTCACAAGGCATTTTTACCAACTCCAAGTCAAGTCTTTGAGTGGCAATGTTTACAAATGGAGACTCTAAATGTGGGATGTTTGAGCTGTAAATGTTATAGATATGCTAATTGGCCACGCCCAGTGATTACAATTGGCTGTTACTTAGCAGGGGGCTGGACTGCGTGCTGTAATATTCCCTCACCAACATGGAGGATTTACCTTAAATGATCTTAAATCTAAATGTTAAATATGAAAAATATCTCACACTCTAAATGTGAAACTTCACAGTTAGATGGGGCTCTGTGACACCTTTCCAACGACCCTCGAAAACCGTTATTAGCTGAAAACCGTTCACCTCGGACAAAAGTAGTGGGACACCGGGGCGAGGTGAACGGTTTTCGGGGTTATTATAGTAAACGAGGGGTCGTTGGAAAGAGTGGAGATATAAATAAATAATTCCATGAAATGAACATTGTTTACACCCAAGTCCGAGTCAAGTCTCTCATTGATTTGCTGTTTTGGTTGACAGAGACGGGAACAACACCAGTACCGGGGACGACACCAGTACCGGGGACGACACCAGTACCGGGGACGACACCAGGACCTGACGAATTCGTACCAGTGTGTCCGAACATCCCACTGGCAGAAAGAGTGGACTGTTACCCAGAACCCGGCTCCTCGCAGGTAAAATCCAAATCTGACCTCAACATCCGTCTGCAGAGGTGATGGAAGGTTTATGAACCCTATAGAAATTTTTTCAACAGTATTTAAAGTATATCTTCATCAAAATTTCATGAAAGTCTTAAAAGTGGATAAAAGGGAAAGAAATTAAACAAAATTATCATACTTAATTCATTTATTGAGGAAAATGATCCAGTATTACTCATATGAAAACAGACGTGGACTACATGGGCACTGATGTATGCAGCTCTGGATAAGAGCGTCTGCAAAAATGCTGCAAACCTAAACGTAAACATGTCTGGCGTGAACCTTGCGTGACCTCCAATAACTGCACATAAACTTGTCCAGTAACTGTCAAATCACGTCAATCAGCCTGTTCCTCTATCCAGAATAGATTCACATCTTTGATAACTTCCTGTTACAGGTCCTTTGGCCTGGGTTAAGGCCATGACTTTGACTTCTTGTTTCCAAAACGATAACTTTATTCTTTTTTAGCCATCCTTTGATATAATGGCTTGTGGATTGAGGGTCTTTTGATGACCCTCTTCAGTTCAAGAACCTTAAGAATTTGCTGGTCCATTAATGATGACAAGCAGTCCTGGGTCAGATGTGGCAAAACACCTATAGATTATGGAACTACCACCACCATGCTTCACAGATGGGGTTGTTATCCTGGACTGTAGTGTTTTCCTTTCTACAAACATAATGGTTCTCATTTATCCACCCATAATACATTTTTCCAGCATTCCTCTGGCATGTCCACATAATCTTTAGAAAACTGTAGATGGACAGCAGTGGCATTTAGTGGCTTAGATTTTAGCCTGTATTGATCTGTGACTTTGCAGATGACATGCCTTGCTCTTGAAATGATCTTTGAATGGTTGGCCACTCATTTGAAAACACTTTGTCTGACTGTGGATCAGCCGAGTCCAAACCTTTTCCAGCCATGATACACTTACAAATATGTGTTCAGACTTGATAGATCCCTGTTCCTTAAATAAAGCATCCTGTCACATCTGATGATCATCCCATTAACTGAAGGCCCCTGATTCTACCTTCAAATTAACTGCAAATTCTAGATCATTGGATTTTCCTTAATAAATAAATGGCCAAGAATTAGATTTTTGTCTACTTAGGGCTTACATAAAACTCGAATTGTGTTATAGATAATATCAGAAATATAGGAAATTCAAGCAGCTTAATATTTTCCCTACACAGAAAAACCTGCAGTACTTTTTTTTTAAGATATAGAGTAAGATATAGAATATTGCATTTCACAAAGCGAAACATGAAGATTACCAAGGAAAAAATAGAATTACCTAATCGATCCACAAGTAATCCCAATAACAATATCACACATTGGGAATTCAACTACGCAGTGTGTATTAGAAACATTAGAAACACATTCCAAGTCAAGTCAGTCTTTATTATCATTTCAATCGCATGAAATAAACGGTGTTCCTCCGAGACAATGGTGCAATGGAACAATAAAAGCAGAACAACACAAAGAACAGAAAGAGAACAAGATTATTACTTTATTACAATAAAATGTAATGTAATATAAACGTGTTCGTTGTTTGAGCATCCTTTCATAGAACCTCATCATTTATTCTACCTCATCCAACAAGCACAACACACACTGAGAATGATCTACCACCCAAAGAGTACCTGATTAGTGGAGGTCCTGGCCACTTATGGACCAGCTAAAAAAAGACTAACAAATGATCTAATCAGAGTCTACTATAATTTGAAAGTGTCCTAGAAACCAGACGTCTGTGCACATTTCATTGGATGTGGTTCCAAGACTAGTCAAGAGTGTGTAAATGAGGCCTACACTGTTCTTCCCCCTCCAGCAAAGATGCCAGACACGGGGCTGCTGCTGGAGTCCACTGGACACGTCCAACGTCCCTTGGTGCTTCTTTCCCAGTAACCATGGCTACACTGTGGTCAGTCAGAACCGAAATAATGGCACAAGTAAGTACCGCACACGATGCTGGCAATACATTTATTGGAACCTAAACCAATTATGTGGGTATTCTGTATATATATATATATTATATTTATATATATATAAAGTAGACAGTACAAAGGTAAGAGCGGCAAAGTAATAGATTAAAAGCTTCAGTACACTTTATAACTAATACAAAAAATATAAATATATGTTTATGCTTCTTTATGCATGTTTGTATGTTTATTGAAACATATGTGTATATATAACCTGTATATGTATGTGTATATTTACATAGTGGAAATATATATGTATATATATATATATGTATGAAATATATACAGACGGTCCTCAAGTTACAAGGGTCTCGATATTCGATGTTTTGAGTTTACGGTTTAGTGAAGCATGGCGGAGGATTACATAGTAATGCGTCAGATGTGTGAGGGAGTACGCTTATCCAAGCGCAAGTGTTCAGTTTGTGTTGTTTTGTTTGCCGACTTTTTGGCCTTTATCATGACTTCTGAATGAATGTTTTACACTAAATTTTTGTCACTTTTTTTGTTCCTGCAGTACAGTGTACAAGTACAGTATATTTATGTTATTTTCCTTTTACTGAAACTTAGTTGCGTATTTATGTTCTAGATGTTACTTCTGCGTTAGGATAGATTATTGACTTCGGCTAGGGTGTGTTTCGACTAAAATTTGGGCTACATCACTGTCGTAGGAACGGTTTTCCGCCGTAACTTGAGGACTCCTTGTATAGGTACACATTGGAGGGCAGTTAGCTGACACTGACAGAACAGTAATAATGTAACTAGACAGCTCACAGTAATATTGTACCCCTGAAAACTGCACATATTGCGTCAGAAAAAAATTTATATATGTATATATATTAGTCTTATCTTGTTCACGGCCTTGAATTTCATTATATCAGCTCTGCAGTACACATTATTATACACTGTTTGTATAGTGCAGAGCACCGCATGTATTGAAATGCATATTTTTATATAGAAGAATGACTGAGAGATGTTTAGACCGCAGCTTGGCTTATGAAACACACTGTGTTCTGCAGAAGTAGAGGCCAGGTTGAAAAGAATGAACTCACCATCTCTATACGGAGGCGACATTGTGGAGCTGGCCCTCACGGCGGAAATGCAGACGGAAAATCGTCTTCGGTTCAAGGTGCGTTCGTCAACTAACCTTAACTCTCAACCTTTTAATATTCAGAAACCCTACACACTAATCCCAAACCTTACAAACAAACACAGTATCATGAAAAGCTTGAGTTTCAGAAATTCTCTTGTTCTCCAGATCACAGACGCAGTAAACCCTAGGTTTGAAGTTCCTCATGAGCATGTTCAGTCTCTGACCAGCTCTCCCAACGGACCCCTCAACTACGAGTTCGAACTGGTCCAGAACCCGTTTGGAGTCCGAGTCCGCAGAGCGTCCAGCAAAAAAGTGCTGTGAGTGTTTTTCCATCTTTATTTCAAACACATTCCAGAAAAGAGACCTCTGTCGAACCCTTGGACTACAAGGGTCTGTTTGCAGCCCCACATCCAAAACCTGCACGTCCATTACTGAGTCATTCAGTCATTCACAGCAGTTACTGGATAATATCCTCCTGAGATCTATTTGGGCCTAAAAAAAAAACAATTACAATTTAAAATTTCTTTAAATATATTTTTTTATTTTAATTTCCCAGCATGTCCACTGTAGAGGACAACAGGATGATTTCTGTGTGAAAATAGAACTGAATTTAGAAAATAAAAACCCAAGAACCCAAAAACACATTCAGTTTGATCAAAACTATAAAATTCTGTATCACTCTTCTGTTGCTTGTTGCTTGCAAGGACAAGGAAACGCGTATTTTAGTTCAACAGTGAATTATAAGTCCTAGAACATCCTCTGGACATTTTAGGTGTGATAGTCCTGGAGCATGTTTTCTTTTTGGTTATTCAGAGGAACATTTTG
>JBBPCY010073755.1:0-10108 GCA_037974405.1 Brachyalestes nurse | reverse complement strand
GTAACGAGAACCTTGATAGAAATGTAGTGAAGTGAAAAGTATGGTTTTGTCTTTCAAATGTAGTGAAGTGAAAGTTAAAAGTTTCCAAAAAAAGACTACTCAAGTAAAGTACAGATACTCAAAAACTGTACTTAAGTACAATACTTAAGTAAACGTACTTAGTTACTGTCTACCTCTGCTAGTACGTAACTTACATTATTTATCTACTGAATTTATACTGCAGTATTTGTGAATATAGCACAGTGTATTTTTTTTACTTAAGTTTTTATGTGATTTAATTAGACAGTCATAACATAAGCAATTTTCTCCAGGATCAATAAAGTTTTCTGATTTCTGATTTATATGAATGCTGTTTAAATCTAAGAGGTGAAGCTTGAAAAACGACACAAATACTGTATGTTCATCTCAAAGGGAAATATATTGCCTCATTACTTGGGAGTTCACTGAGCTGCAACAATGGGAGTGCAGGTTTGGGTGGGGCCAGAAGCGTCGTTCGTGAAACATTCGAGGCTTCAGTTTTGTTTTTTGCACTAATCGGAATTTCAATTTGTTGTGTGTGTGGGGTGTGATGGTTTGTTCAGAGTGATGCCATGTGTCACCTCGTCTATGTGTATTATTTTTGAGCTTCAAGTCTATTTATAAAACGCTCGGATGGCCAGCCCTGATGAGCCCCTGGGTGGGATGTAGGGAGGTAAATTACTACTGAATAACAATAAAATAGCAAATACTGCTGGTTGCAAATATGCTAATATTATCACATGATGAGACGTTTCTCAATGAACCATGGAGAACATATGGCAACATCTAATATTCCAAGTTACAACAAAAACAATAAAAACAACACAATAAAGACACCACAACAATGTACAGTAACGTATTGCAGCATTATAGTGTGAACGGGATGTAAACCTTCCAGAGTGTCTAGTGTTGCACCATAAGTCTGATAATTGAGCAGAAGGCAGTTACAACATTAAACAAAGTGCAAGGGATGACAGAAAGAATACAATAAATAAACAACATAGTAGTGTACGTTCTTGTTTGGCTTCTGTCGCAGTAACATCACCGTGGCATGGCCTCAGCTCCAGGCACACTTTTTCTCCTCCAGGGTAAAGACTCTCCCTCAGATCACACATCAAAGGAAGACCGTCTGCAGTGTGGTGGATTTCCTCAGAGCAGACAGTGTGAAAATTTCACGGGTTTCCTTCTCTACATTTCCCTGACTGCCATCTGTCCCAGCCCAACCCCTGACTCATCCTAGCCAGGCACACAAAAGAAGCCCCTACCCTGATATAAGCAGCAAAACAAGGGTCCTGTCCGGGTCAATATCAGAGGCCCAAGCTACAAGCGACGACATTGTACCCTCAAAGCTTCAGGATTGCCCTTAAGGTCAAATTGTGCAGCCCAAATTGGTTAAAAGGGAACAGTGCATTCACATTCCTGTG
The DNA here is from genome assembly GCA_037974405.1 of Brachyalestes nurse. Taxonomy (NCBI): domain Eukaryota; kingdom Metazoa; phylum Chordata; class Actinopteri; order Characiformes; family Alestidae; genus Brachyalestes; species Brachyalestes nurse. The sequence continues at coordinate 8,666 of JBBPCY010073755.1, read as the reverse complement.
AGAAAAGGTGCTTTTTTGCGCAAAGCTCAACATATTTCATCAGCAACGCATACAACAGTGGCTTTGCTCTTTTCCACCACGGAAGCTGAGCTCATTTTTAAATCAAAGTTGGTAGCAATATTCACATTCACATATATTATTTGTTAATTAATTCACATAATTATAATGTTGAAATCCTACTCACTTTCAATACTGCAGCAGTAACATGCACAGGATTGTTAATGCAAAGTCAGAATCATTAGACAAACAATACTCTACATATTGTTTCTCTCATGTCAACCACCACAGACAAGAAAAAAACTTTATTCTATATATCAAGTATGTATATTTACAAACGTCTTCAGAAGTAAAAAACAGAATAAATAAACCAGAACAACCTCTTGTTATGCTGAATAATGATAAGAATCATAACTATTTGCTTGTCCTACTGCCATAAAAAACACATTTACTCGCCTGCAATGAAAATAAAAGTATATCATCATAAAAATGACGGAAGCAGAAAAACAAAAAAATGATTAAGCTTATAATATTATACGGCAAAAATAGCAAGAATGTACAGCATTGAGCAAAATCTCATACATGTCCTGGTCGGCTCGATGCTGTCAGGATGCTTTATATGGCACATATGAGTCGCAGTGACATATTTGATCTTGTTTTGCTCAATTATGAATCTGATGTTTCATTTGGAATATAATTATCTGTGTCAAATCCACAAAACTTTCATGTGCAACTGCTATTAATGCAAACAAGCTTGGAATTCAGCTTAAGGAACTGATCAAAACCACGGAACAAGGGAAAGTCCACCAATTTCTGCATTAGTCAGTCGTTCAGATTGAACTTTAGAGTGCCTTGCTACGTTCCAGAGAGCCGAATTAGAACTGACCACAGTGTAGGTGAATCGAACCAGATGTCTGGACTCTCTCCCTCGCAGATAGTTTTTAAATGTAAAAATGGTTATGAATACGCTGCCTGATGCCTGACACATCGTTTGACATTTTAAAAACCCTTTGCTGGTAGAGGGTCACATGCAGGGTGTTGTCCGACAAAGTTTTTTTAATTTTCTAGTGAACTATGTATATGCTATTGTCAGTATTTTATCATTAAAGGGGAATTTCTTGCATTTTGTCTGCATAATTTAATAATTAATGTCAAAACAATGTCAACACCTCAGGCCAGTCTGTCACCATAATAAAAAAAATTGAAAAAAAAAGAAACTGGCCTGAATTAACCAAAATATTATATATATATATATATATATATGCACACACAAAGACCTCTGCATGACAAATGTAAACTGCAAACATCTGTCTACACGTTTCAAGAACATGCAGCATAAACCTGCCGCTGCACCTGCTTGTTGATGTATTCACACTAGCAGACTCCACAGACCACTTTCACAAATGATTAGTTCCATATAACACTGACCAAATGTGTGAAATTGGACCTACATACATGGCATAACAAGTAGTCAACACACACTGAGGCCTGACCTTTTATCATCAAACACCTCTGAAATCTCTGTGTCTGAAACACATCAACCATCATGTGGAAAATCAGATTAGAAGAAAAATAAATAATAAAATGCTGAATCTTATACTGATCCATAAGCACATGGTAGCTGTGTCTGATCTCTGCACTGATCTCTCTTGTAGGGGACCGGTTCTTTGTTAACATGTTTTTCAGCCACAATTCCTGAATCATCACAATCAGTTTATGGGAGAATGATGTGCGGAGAGTGTGGTGTTCAGAAAGAACTGATAGATTTTCATGCACTGAAATAGTGTAAAGTAGGTCAGGACTGAATAAATTAGCAGAAGTAAGGGCTATAGTGAAATATATAGAATAAAACAATAGAATAGAATAGAATAGAATAAAACAATAACAAACACACACACACACACACACACACACACACACACACACCTGGTCTACAGTAATTCAGTGTTAAAGGTGTTGGGGTCAGGCTGGGTCAGGTAGACTGACCACACTCTCTGCTCTGAGTTAAATCTCTGTATATCAGTCTATTTTCCTGTCCACGTGTGTCCTGGTGTCCCTGATGCTTTACTGCCTTAAACTCCACACGGGCTACGAAAGGGCGACTTGGGTTTTTACGCCTCGCAGCTAAACTGAAACACTGAAAATACTGACGCAGCAGAAAAAAACAACATCCTCACTCACCGAGAAAAGAAAAGAGACGAGCCTCGCAGCCGTCAAACGTCTCCTGTTGTCTGTTGTGTTCTCCTGTTCTCCAGCAGCTATCCGACACATAAACTCCGTCTTCCTCTCAAACTCGCTCCACCAGCAGAGACAGACCTGTTTAACTCACACCAGAGATCCCACAGGCCCCGCCCACTATCACTGTGATTGGCTGGCAATCAAAGTGTATACTAATAATATACAAAATACAAAAACACTTTAATTTATAAATACTCAAAAAAAAAACGTGCAAAAAATACAAAACGTGCAAATGCATTATTTATATAGTACATTATCATACACAAAAGCTCATTCAGTGTGCTTTACAGAAATAGAATTTTTAAAATTAAATAGAATAAAATAATGCAAAAAATAAAAGAATACATAGACGATCAATAAAAGAAAATTGAAAATGCAAATGTTTAATACCAGTAAAATGATTTAAGTGAAAATGTGAGCTCAAAATAGTGCAGATATTTATGTATATCTCAAATGTTTTATTTTAATTACAGTTTTCTAAACATTCGTATTACTATTTGTATTTCTGGGTCAAAATGGAAAACAATCCCAGATTTCCAATGTGGTTTTGGAATTTTGAACCTCACTATGTGTTTGGTCTTGCTTTATCTAACAATCTTATTTTATTACTACTACTTTATTACTAGTACTATAAATTACTACTTAAATAACTCCATATCTATACCTCATGCTAAATGGGAAGAATTCAGCTCATAAGGGGCTTCACATATGATCCTAAGAACACCTTACCCACTGTGAAGTACGAAGGTGGGAGCATCATATGGGGCTGGTTTTCTGCAAATGGTACTGGGGACCTGAATGTAACATTAAAGGGAACAACAGAACAGTAGAGGAGAACTCAATCTCAGCCAAGAAAAAGGGGAAAATGGACATTTCTGTTCTTTTATTGTGTCTGTATTGTGTTTGCTTTTCTTGATGTTACCTTTTTGTAAAGCACATTGATCAACTCTGTTGTTGTAATAGTGATATATAAATGAACATGACATTGACATTGACATTGACGTTTCAAAACACAAACATAAGCCCCAAATAACTGAAGACTAGTTTTTACAGAATGTAAAGGCGTTTGCATGGTCTAGTCAATCTCCTGACTTACATTCTGTTTAAATATTTGGAGGATTTTTAAATAATAATCAGATGGACCATCGGAGATGAGGAGAGAATTGTCAGGAGGATTATGGTAAAACTGAACCAAAATGTATATATTTTTTCAAAGGTATACGTAATAGGTCAAAAGACATTTTGTGATTTAAAGTGAATACCTGCAATAGAAATGACTTTAACAAAAAGGGGTCTGGCATGACAAAAAAGTTCTCATAAAAGTACAAATCCATCAGCTTGTACTTAAGTACATTGAATTGAATAAATGTAATTAATTATCACCTCGGAATCCATGATGTGCTGTTAACACACATTATTATTAAAGTAGCATACAAGATCTTTATATAAATCTTTCAATGGGCACATGAAGAAATGAGGGTATACATTAAAAGCAAAAATGTCAGGAATGCTCTTTGAACCACCATCTTCCACACATCTTCAATTCTAATCAATATCCTATAAGCACTTTCTGATAGATGTTAATTTTCTGGATGTTCTAAGATGGTCTACTACAGTTTATTGAACACAGTCACAGTGCAGATGGAAAAAGTATGCAAACCCTTGGATTGAATAACTAGTTGACCCTCCTTTGGCAGCAATAACCTCAACCAAACCTGTAGTTGCTGATCAGACCTGCACAACAGTCAGGAGTAATTCTTGACCGTTCCTCTTTACAGAACTGTTTCAGTTCAGCAATATTCTTTGGGATGTCTGGAATGAATCGCTTTCTTGAGATCATGCCACAGCATCTCACTCGGGGTAATGTCAGGACTCTGACTGGGCCACTCCAGAAGGCTTATTTTCTACTGTTGAAGCCTGTTGTTCTGTTGTTGATTTACTTCCATGCTTTGGGTCGTTGTCCTGTTGCATTACCTTTTGAGCTTCACCACCATACTTCACAACTTGGATGAGGTTTTGATGTTGGTGTGTTGTGCCTATTTTTCTCCACACATAGTGTTTTGTGGTTCTTCCAAACAACTCAACTGTCCACAGATTACTTTGCCAGTAGTGCTGTGGAACATCCAGGTGCTCTTTTGCAAACTTCAAACGTGTCATATTAGGAGTTGTGAATTTCCACGTTGTTTTGCCATATGATGACAATTGTTGTGTATCCAGTATGGATCCATGATGCTAGTGTTCTAAGGGTTAAGTAGGGATGACCAAAGAATGTGGTAGCATGACAAATTGTAGAAACTGTGTAGAACCTTTACATCACAAGATATTGGGTACTGAAGTGCTATATTTTTTGAAGCTGTTGCATTGAAGTATATGAAAAAACACAATTAGCAGCATTTACTAGAAGTAACAAAGACTGAAACAAGTGGATATATACTGTAGGTATAAACTAAACAGTTCGGTTATAGAACCAATACTGTTCACTGCTACTATTAAAAGTATTAACTACTATTTATTATTAACTACTGTCTAAACTGGTATGGTATTCACTGTTCTTTAGAAACTTGGTGTTTTTATCTGCAGTGGAGATCAGAATTATGTATTGCTTGGCTCCCTTTTCTCTCCTAAAACTGCATGTTTTTCGCAACGTTCCAGAATATCAGAATGACTTCCCTCTGGCTATAATTTACTATTCACAAACCCAACCACTTAATTTCCCCTCATAGTGAGGGCTAAAGGAAGAGTGTGGTGTAAAGAAATATTTACCATTGGTTGTGCTCATTCTAAAAGACTTCATAAAACAATAGTTCCTCATGATCACTGGCCTTTAGATTAGTATTTCAAGCCATAACAGTTTCAAAACTATCAACTACAAAGCATTTGTTCTTCCCGAAGCAGTGAGGGCACAACGTGAACCGTGAACAGGTATTTTTAGAAAGCTTGCAATGGAAAAAACAAAACTCCACATACAGAGTACATAAATCCATCAGCAACACATAAAACTCAGTGCCTAAAGAGCTACTTCAAAGCACTGGTGTCCAGTGTACGCTTTCAGACAGGATGCAAGGTTGATTTGTGGCTTGGGGAGGTGGTGTCCTCTCCCAGAGGTCCATCCTGTGCTGTATATATATAATATAAGAGAGATGGCTGAAGTATGTATGAAATGTCCAGTCAGGATTGTTTTATATATACAGAGGGGGAAATAATTATTTGAGCCCCTGAATTTTTAGGTTTACTGACTTGTCTCTAATTTATGAGCTAGATTCATTTTTCTGGAGAGAAACAGAATATCAACCAAAAATCAAGAAACAACATGTTACATACAAGTTATAAATTGATTTGCATTTCACTGAGTGAAATAAGTATTTGATACCCAAGCAAAATGTGACTTAGTACTGGGTGGAGAAACCCTCGTTGGAGTGTTTCCCTGAACCGCTGAATGTAAATAAATGTAAATTCCCCCTGTATTATAGACTGTACTGTAATTCATGCACGGGCGTTTTCTTTGGTATGCGCTGTCGTTTTCTTTCGTACAAGCAGGTTAATTCAGTAATAAATTCATTTAATTTACAGTAATAAAAATACAGGTTTTTAAGAAGAACAAAACAAAAAACACTCGAGACGCTCCACGGGAGAAATTCTGGACTGCAGCGTCACAGGGCACTAGCCAATCAGCAGCAAGGAGAAATAACCATCTTTGTGTTTCTCTTCACAGTACCAAAAAATGTATAGTTTTTTTTTTATATGGAAATGTAGCTGAATTTATGTTAATATTTATGTTACAAAATTAGTAAATTATATTTTTCTTAATAATTTAGTACTTAAATGTATGAAAATGTAAAATATATATTGCCATGAAAAAAGCTGTGACTTCCGGGCCTCGTCCACCACGCCCCCCTCGTCCTTGTGCTGGTTGTTTATGTTTGGGCGTGATGCTTAGCAACCCAGTATGTGGACGAGGGGGCGTGGCGGACAAGGCCTGGACGTCACAACAGTAAAAAAAAAATGTCTGCAGTTGTTTGCAGTTTCCGCTTTAAAACTGGGGTTTCAGCGAACAATTATTAGTTCAGTTATCATTGCACTGCAACCACGACTGCTGATCTGCGTTAAAGTGGGGGTTTACTGTATTTTTAAAGTCAGGGGAGACATGGGACATACTGTTGGAACAGGACTGGAACAGAAGGGGGATGATACGCATAGCGTTAAAAAAAAACACAAATTAGAGATGATTTTCCATATGTGTACAGGAACCATGCTGTATCTAAACCGTACTGTAATGGTGCAGAAGTTGCCAGTGTATCTCAGTCCTGTAATGGAGTTTTTGACTCATCAACAGTACAATTCTCGCCCCACAATTTATGGCCCATTATTGTCCCAAAACCACGTCCATAGAGTTGAACCAGCAGAAAGTTTTTTTTGTCAGAGCTGCTTTTCTCATTGTGGTATTTTATAATTAATAGTCTTGTTTTTTATTTTTTCTCAGCGCTATTTAGCTCCTCAATATTTAGCTACTATCTAACCTAATGTTCTGGGAACCCTATGCGTTGCTCATAGTGTTAAAGATTAATTTGTTAGAAAACTGCTATTGAAATTTATCTTCAGCCCTGGACAGTATAATTTTGACCAATCAGAAAGCATGCAGTGATGCAGTCAGCTCAGCTGCGGCTCACTTTTGGTCCTGCTGGCGAACAGCTTGGGTACGGCTTGGGATGAGTCGCTTTATTTGTAAATGAAAAACAGTTGTTCATGATATGGAACTGTTCCCTGTGCCAGTGGAAAAAAGCCAGTAGAATGGGATGCTGTGGAGGAGCCACAAATCAGCCTGAAGTCATCATGCCCAGTGCCAAGTGTTGGCTAGAGGGGTATAAAGTCTCTGATGGATGTCGCTCTGGATAACAGCATCATCTAAATGCTGTAAATGTAAATGTAAAGTGCTCCAGCATCAGACTGTTGAGCAAGTTAACCGCATTCTTTGATGTGACAGAGCTCCATCTACCACCTCTGAAATGGGTTGGAGAGTTGTTATGGTATAGGGCTAATCATTCAATATCAGTACCTGACCTCACTGATGCTCTCATGGCTGAATCCAATCAAATACTCCCAGCAATGCTCCAACACACACTTCCCAAACTTCCCAGATGAGTAATGGCTGATCTGTTGCAAAGGGAGGTCCATGTTAGAATCAAAATTTCACACATCTGGACCCGTTGTCCATAACACCAGAGCAGATTTTAAATGTCATGCTTGACTGAACTTTAAAATGCTCCAGTTTCCAGTCAAATCATCCAGTTTCCTGTGATGACAGTGTGCTTCTCTGGGCTTAGGTTCTATGTAATGGAGGGCTCAATGGTGGCCCAAATCACATAAGGATAATTTTACTCTGGGATGAAACAGAGGGGAGGAGCAGAACAGGAAGATCAGAATCATAATCTAGATCACATTGTCTCTTTATTCTTTCTCATAAGTGTGTTCAGTCAACCTAGACATGATTGGTGTCCAAAGTATGCTTTTTAGGGTGTGGCACGACCACTGATAAAACCAGTGCGACCGTGGTACCTGGGGGGGGTACTTTCTGTACAAGCTCGACCGTGGTTCGGGGGTGAGGGCGGGGTTGCAGGATGGGGCAGAGAAGTACAGAGGCCCAGCCGTGTTTCCGGGGGAGATATACGCATCTTGGGTTGACAGCTGTGGTCCAGGTGGGGTTAATATGTTTTATGCGCATCTCGGCCGCATCTCGGGCCGACGAATGTTAAGCCCTAAAATTCCGCCCGGACGCCGGTCTCAAAAAGCGGTCATGTCTGGGAAAAAGAGGACGTCTGGTCGCCCTATATATGGAGATATGTTCTTTCCTTTGTTGGGAAAACAAGGCTTCAGTGTTTTGAAGGGTTAAAAAGCTTAGTAAATAACACCACTGCCTCACACACAGGAGACCAGGTTTTGATTCACTGTCCAAGCATGACAAATGAATAAGCATCAATCATTGTTATGATATTATATCACAGGGTCACAAGTGTTCCCTACAGTAACTTAAAAAGCTCAATTTTAGCCATACTTTTGTTCTTTGTGGGACAATCATTATTTGCACTGTTCAAAATTGTGGTGATCTTTTTATGATCTTCTATTACTTCTGTTACTGCCAAGCCAATGTCTCAGATCCACTGCATTTGAGGTAAGGGAGAAGACTATGGACGTTATATTTTTGCCAAACTGTACCTATATGAAGAATGTTTTTTCTCGTATAATTCAGTACATATCCAGTTATAGCACTGTCAGCTAAACATGTCAGATAGAAAAAGACACCTTGACAGGAATAAACAAACACTGATACACTTATGGCATTTCAAATCACAGGTATCACAAAAGAAGATCACAAGCATCAGTGTGGAATGGATTCATTTATCATAAAAGAAGTGTTATGATAAATGAATCCATTC
>JBBPCY010073754.1:0-10108 GCA_037974405.1 Brachyalestes nurse | reverse complement strand
TATGAAACTGTTACAGAGCCTGTTGCTTTAAGGAACCATGCATGCTGGGATATGTAGTTTTTCAGGGGTGTGTGTGTGTGTAGTAGTGCGGGGAAGTTTCTCTGAGTTTCTTTCCATGGCCGCTCCGTTCGCGAGTGCTTTTCGCCACTCGAATGCTCTTTTAGAAGAAAGAAAATAAATCCTCCTGTTCTGAGGAAGGAAAGCACAGACCTAGCTCCCCGTATCGTCCCATTTTTGGACCTGCCGAGCGAACGACGCCTGGTTAGCAGCCGCTAACACCGAGGCGAGCAGGCAGTCTCAGGCTTGTAAATTTTGTTCCGCTTTACTTTAATCGCATCTTTACCGTCGTACCGTGTATTCTCCGTACGGCATCATGTACCGAACCGTGACCCATGTACCGTGATGGTTCTGGACGAATACATGTACCGTTACAGCCCTTATATATTTATTTATTTATTTATTTTTTTGCTATGTTATCTGCTGAGCCTGTTAACCTGTTCGCTCTCTTCAATTAACATTATGGAGAAAACAGAACACAAGAGCGCCTGTTAACATTAACCAGCTAACACAGTGAGTGTGTATAACTGTAAATGTATTTTTATTTGTTCTTCATGAATTTGGATATAGGACACTGTTTTTTTTTTGGTCAGTTTCTTTTAAATTTTGAGCCAGACATAAGCTAAACTGAAGCAGCAGTATACATTAAATAAAAGAAAAATGGCATGAAAGGTTTAATAATGCTACAAAAAATCAGTATTACCTTTCAGTCCGATGTGAACTATGAATGAAACCAGAGTGCAAACAGGAAGACATCCCACCTAGCAGAGTGGAGAAACAGAAAACACTCCAGAGGTTAGAAACAAAGATAGAGAGAGAGAGAGGAAAAGAAATAGAGGGGGCTAATGCACACAGCACACATGGCATAGCTTAATTTTACAGTGCCTCTGTGGGTTACTGGTATAGCAGCATGCTGATGTTCTGTTGAGATTACTGGGAAGGGGAAGAAACAGACAAGAGGAGTCCTGTGGGAACATAACTGCCAGGAGCACAATCTGCAACCCTAAAACCAGATTCCTGCACGACCAGCACGCTGCATGTCCATGTCCAGCAGTGTGTGCTGGTATACTCAGCTGCATAAAGAAATTTATAACAGTACAGAGCTTAACTGGGTCTCCACGAAGGCCCACACTTTGGTTCATCGCTCTAAACATTGTGATGAATGTCTAAACATTCATAGACACCAACTTATCTAACATTTATTTAAAAGTCAAGGGAATTAACCAGAAGTTCGTCCATCTTTGCTGCAGCAACAGCCTCTACTCTTCCTCCTTGTAAAGGTAGATGTTGTATGATTAGTTCAGATTACAGACACCACTCTAACTCATCACTCCAGAGAATATAATTCCATTGCTTCGTAGCTCAGTCCCCGGGGGTCTTTAAATCCTTTTAGTCGATGCTTGGCATTGAGCATGGGGACATCTGCCCCAGGTTGTTGTATTCTATTGGAAATACTTTTCTACTGATCAGTAAAGTTTTCTGATTCTGATTCCGCTTTGCAAGAAAAAAGCTCAAAATGTAGATTCCACATCTGTGAGATAGGAGTCCTCCACTGGTGCAGTATGTGGACAAAAGTATTTGTACAAACCTCTCAATTACTGAATTCTGGTGACCCCTTTACCTCCAGTGAAGGGCAATCCTAATGCTTCAGCACACCAAGACATTTTGGACAACGGCATGCTTCCAACTTTATGGAGACCGTTTGGGGAAGACCTTTTTCTACTCCAGCATGACTGTGTCCCAGTGCATAAAGCAAGCTCCATAAAGACATGGCTGGACACTCAATTGACACTCAACCAACGTGTGTACAACAGAACACTAATTACATCATTTAAAAGTGTTTGGATGCTCTTGGGGATGTAGTGTTTCACAGTTGGTACGAAATGATTCATAGTAATAGAAAATGAAGCCATGGGCTCAAGGGTTTAACACTGAAGGTTAACTTTAGGCAAGAGTAGGGCTAGCACCCTGCATTGATTCACTGATATTGAACTACTGATAACCGATTTTGAATGCATGGGTAGTTTTCACTCTCAGTGTTTTACTGGTGTGAAACGATGCCATCAGAAGCATTATTTTACGTACTTGATTGTAATTTAATGTTTATTCATTGTGAACTTGTTTTATGGATTTAACACTCTTAAACCTTCACATCAGGTCTGATGCACTTTGTTATTTAACTATGAATATAAAAAGACAACGAGGAGGAAGGAATAGATGCATTGCATGGCATTAAGTTGACAAAGCCAGCACGACTAAGAGTTGCAGACACAGAGTAACAGCTCATTTAACTAGAAACATTCACCAAACAGAGCAGCACAAAGAGACTCACAGTCTCACAGGAACTTAAGGTCTACAGTATGTATGCGTGTGTGTTTCAACTAGACGCTCTGATCAGAGTTCTCCTCATGGTGGCTCGGTTTCCTCCTGGGTGTCTGGTTTCTTCCACAGTCCAAAGACATGCATGTCAGGTGAATAGAGGTGTGACCATGGTGGGTCTCTATCTCGCAACTGTTAGCCCTGGGATAGTCTCTGGGTATCTGCGATCCTAGTGAGGATAAAGCGGTTACAGAAAGTGAGTGAGTGAGTGAGTGAGTTTTATCAATCATTTTGTCCCAATTTATCAATTTTTCAGAATTACACAATAGTCCTGTATCACTGTCAGTCAAAAAGGTAAGCTCACTTCAGCTGTATGTGTGTAATACTCGTCTGTATTGCCACCAAAACTATATAGTTCTGAATAAAGGGCCTTTGAGAAAAAAAACTCATCCTCCTCTGGGACGTACTGACTGAACAAGGCTTTCCCAATGTTCAAAACAGTAATTGTAGGATAAACGTAAGGCATCTTGTGAGCTTAACTCAGATTTTAAGAGAGAAACCAACAGCAGACACCAATCCAAACATATGCTTACCTTGTGTTAGCCAGGGATCATCAGAGGGACTATGATGTAAACTGCTCGTAATATAGGCCTCCTGAGTGAGGCCTCCCGAGCTAGACTCAAAAGGACTGTTAGTATTTTTGGAACATTCTTCTCCTCTGAAAACATAATGTAGTAGTTTTCACTGTGGCAGAAGCTAAGATTCATAAATCATGGCATGTTCATGAAACGACAGTGGGCAGATGGGCAGTTGAAACAGTCCTATGACTTTCATTCTCCTTCCCTATCCCCTGTCTTTGAATATCGTTGTTTTGTTTGTTTGGTTACAACACTTTACTCCCCCCCTTCTTGCAGCATTAACATATTTCAAACAGCCCACCCTCAAACATCCACCCCAAAGCTCCTGGGAAAACAAATATGTTTTCGTTGTGTAATGTACTTACAGTGCATATGTTTGCTTCAAATTTACACATAACATCTTTTGACACCAGAAATTAAGAACAGACACCATAAAGTACTAACATTAATTCTTTATTGCAAAGCCGTTGTAAGCAATTACAGCTTCGTAATGTCAACAGTAAGAATTATTTGTCTTGACATTGGCCCATTCCTCATGGCAAACTGTCTTCACTCATTATGAGGGTTATGAGGATTTCTCTGCTGGACTTGTACTGTCTGAATAGCTTATACCTCTTCAAGTAGATTCAAGTCCGTAGATTGGTTAGGCCATGCAAGCACCATTACCTTTTACAGCACCTCAGTCTTTAGTTATTTCGTCTGCAAGTTTTGAGTTGTTGTCTTTTTAAAATGTCCATCTTCTCTCCTTTCTTTGCTTATGAGATTGAATTCCCCTTTAATATCTCCAGTATACTGATCCATTCATGTTTCCCAGTACCATTTGCAGAGAAGTCATGATGCTCCCACCTCCATACTTCACTGTGCTGAATTATTGCCAAAGACATGCATATGAACTGGATATGCTAAATTGCTCCTATGTGTAGGTGTGTTTGCCTGTGTGATGGACTTGTGACCTGTCTCTTGTATTTCTTTTGCCTTGAGATTGTTGAGCTAGACTCCAGCACCCCCTGCAATCCTAGTGTGGAGTAGTTCAGCAGTTCTGACTAGCAGGGTAGTTTTGTATGTGGTCTATACAAAGACTGCTGGCTTCTCTCTTACCTTCCATTTCATCAGTCTGAGGGAAATCTTGAATGACTTCAAATTAGTTTTTTCATTATTAGTAGTTCAAAGTCAAATGATATTGTATGTGCACATATGTAATGTATATTTGCACTGGAAGAATATTGAATAACCCAAACAAAACTATCTGACTCCCTGACTCTTTGCACTGTACATCATTCACTTTCGGGACTATTGTGGCACCCCAGTAGGAGGTAGAGTAGACATGTAGTTTCATGTTGGAGTTTTTCAGTTAACGTATTAACTCTTACTTTAAGGATTTTTTTGAAGCACTTTTATTGATTTTACTAGCACTTTTATTTGAGTTAGTTTACAGTACAGTTACAGTATTCTCACTAATGCAGGGATTTCCAGGGCTCTTTCCAACTCTGCAAGACAGCTTGTCCTTCTCCGTCCTGCAGACAAGAGTAAGCAGCAGGCGAGTTGACACAGTTTGTTCAGACATTGGAACAATGGTGGTTTTGTGGATGTTCTTCTGTGTTTATCAGTGCGAGACACTCTCCATGTCCTGCTGGGCACATTCTGAGTGTGCTGTCACGAGAGAGCCACCAACATCCGTGACACACTAGCAGCCATAGGCCTGCACCATTATGCTAACCTGACACTTTCTCTCTTTTTCATGTGACACAGAGTGGATTCTGCTTGGAGGCCCTCGCATCGTGTAGAGCACAGTACCTTTTGTCCCCTGGTCTGGCTTGAATTGAATTGTTTGGTATCTAATCAGATTATTCAGAAGTGAGGGGACACTCAGGGTGTGCATGCAAACCCACAAACAAAAGAAAGTGACATGCAAGTCTATAATGAGCATGCAATGAGGCGTGATGCCGGTGGCCTGGCACACACACACAAACACAGACACACACACACACACACATTCCTGAACACATGTACATTATCAGTCAAAAGGGCTTATTTATTGTTTTCCTTATTTGTCCTATTTTCCACATTTTTTGGCAGTCATGTCAAAACTACAAAATAATATACAACTATGTAACGGCCAAAAAATCAAACCTATAGGAGAAGCCAAAAACCTGCATTACTTGGAATATAAGCTGATGGGAAAATGTTTCATTGAAAGTCTCTTTGGACCATTTCTGTTTTCCCATTCATCACACAATAAAAAGGTCATCCGCCATGGTCAAATAAAAAAAAAATAAAAGAAAATAAAAGAAAAATGGAAATACAAGGTTTTGGGGAGTGATGGTATGCTGAGAGTTGGTTTGTTGATGAAAATTGCTTGTGAGGGGACCGTTTCAAAAAGATTTTTAAGTATTTTGTTTTTAAAATAGACTCAAACATAGACAGTCAAACTTTTGACTGGTAGTGTACATCACATGGCAGCACACCAAAGATCAAATGGAGAGGAGGTGTGTAAAATAAAACATTTGAAGCGAACTTAATGTAAATCCAAAGGCAACAACATCAAGTCACCAAGGGACTTGGTAACTCTCCCAGTTTACAATGAGTTTATTGAATTGTTGTGTGAGTGTCCATTGTTTTGCACCACAGAAGGAGAAGTGTTGGATTCTGCTGTACAATGGTTTAAAACAATGATTTTAGGTTTTAAAGTTAACTGCAGATGTGTTACAGTAAGGTGTAACTGTGAGATTAAACCTGTCTTGTGGAAGGGATGTAGGCAGTAACGAAATCTGAACACAGATGGTCAGCTGAACACCTTAGAGACATATGATAGACACAGAGAGACCCAGAAGTAATTTGTCTTGACTATCCAATTGTGAGCTTATTGTATAAACATGGCCTTGGTCTACTATCAAACTTCAGCACCACAGCCATGGAAAAAATTAAAACAATACATATAAACAGGGCTCCCAAGTTTACCAAAAACCTGCGAGTGAGATTTTCGAGATTTTCGTTGTGTGTTGAGCGGGGGGCCAAGCGTGGAGGTGGGGGGGGTGTGGGTTGTTTGCTGCTTCTTCATTTGCCGAGGACTGCTGCATCATTAGATTCGCCACCTACTGTTGAGGGTGGTGTACAATGGGCAGTCTAGATCCAATAGAGAAAATAGATTTTCTGCGTATAGTGTTTGCATGTGTAAGCTCTGTTTCATCCCATCAGAAACTGAATCAGGAGAGAAGCTACTGGAATACAGCACTGCTCTACACATACTACTGCACTTACAACACATATGGAGGAGTTTCTTATTTTTTACACAGCTCACACTGCAGTAGTTCATAAAAGAATAGTAATCTGTGCATTTTACACACACACACACACACTGCCGCAAATTGTACAAACAGTGAACAGATAAAAAAAAAAGTGGCTGTATAATAAATTTACGCCAGCTGCTCAAAACTGTAGGCTGACTCTGTCAAAGCAACTTTATCACATTTGTCAATGCTTGCTGGTTTGCTTATGGTGTTTTATTGGGGTTGCCAGCATTATGATGTTCAGTGTGCAGCAGCTTTCACTTGCATGTAGCAGTAACGCATTTCGGCTTCCTAGTGACCTCAGTGACCCCAGTGACCTCCTCCAGGATCAGCAAAGTTGTCTTATTCTGATTCTGGTTTGGAGGAAAAAAGCACAAAATGTATATCCATCATCTGTGGGACAGAAGACCTCCACTGGTACAGTATGTGGACAAAAGTATTTGGACACACCTCTTCATTAATGAATTCTGGTTACCCCCTTACTTCCAGTGAGAGGCAATGCTAATGCTTCAGCAGACCAAGACATTTTAGACAACGGCATGCTTCCAACTTCATGAACACAATTTGGGGAAGAACCTTTTCTATTTCAGCATGACTGTGTCCCAGTGCACAAAGCAGCTCCATAAAGACATGGCTGGAGGAGTTCAGTGTGGAAGAATTTGAACTTGAGTCCTGACCTCAACCTCATCCAACACCTTTAGGATGAACTGGAACAGAGGTTGTGAGCCAGGCCTTCTCTACAGAATTAATGAGCACAAATTCCCTCAGAAATTCTAACAAGAGTGGAACTAACAAGAGTGGAAGCTGTTATAGCTGCAAAGGGGGACCAGCTCCATATGAAAGTCTATGTATTTAAAGTCTATGTATTTAATTCAAGTCCCTGTTGGTGTAATGGTCAGGCATCCCAATACTTGTGTCCAGAGTTCTTTTAAGTGTAGGTTTCTTAATTACATTATGACTCAACGTAACTAATGATGTGAAAAATTATAATGTGGAAAAACTTCAACACTTCACAAATTTGTTGTGAAGATACTTGTGATTGTAGTTTCAAAATAAACTTTAAGCTCATTGTGCTTCTAGGAGGGAAAAGGAAAGAAATCAGAAACGAGAAAGTGGCTGTAGCTTTTAGCGCGTCCTAATTATCTGAGTAATAGCAAAGAAACACATTAACAGTACAATCATAATTATGAAGAATCTTTGGCTCGGGAGAGAACTCGGTGAACCTCTTCAACGTGCTACAACAAAAAGCAAGTTACGCAAGCTCATTTCTGCTGCAGAAGCAAATTAAAAACCATTTCTGTGTGCTATGTGTCGCTGTGTCAAGCTGACCCAGTCTGTAAAACTGAGGCAGCTTTTGTTCTTTTCTTGATAAAAATCCTAAAGAAATTTCTTCTTGCATGCCACTTCCAAAAGAGATCATGCTTAGCAGCATCTATTCATTGTCCTGCTTCCCACCGATGCAAGTACACCCATCTGAATACATGACTTGAAGAATACGGAAAAAACTTTATAAGCAAGCAAGCTGCAGTGCAATTACTGCATAAATATTCACCAAAACACTTCAATTTAATTTTAAACTCAGCTTAATACACTATCTTTTAAGTAAATGTAAAGGTAAACCCGTATGCGTACTGTGTACACTGAACTCCCACAGTGCTAGGATGTAAAATACAAATGTTACCCTTTACTGTAATTCACGCACGTTCGTTTGCTTTGGTGTGCGCTGTCATTTTCTTTGGTATAAGCAGGGTAAATAAATGTATTTAATTTACAGTAATAAAAATACACGGCTCTAAGAAGAACAAAACGAAAAACACTCAAGATGCTCCACGAGGAAAATTCTGGACTGCAGCTGCCATAGATGTGTCACAGGGCAGCAGCCAATCAGCAGCATGGAGAAATAAATAATGTTCTCGGACTACTTTCAAACCTCCCGACCTCTGAGTACAGGTGACTGTGACATCCAGGCCTCATCTGCCACACCCCTCGTTCTAATCTAGAACACAAAAACAAAACTTATCCACAGAAAAAAGAAAAGGACATAAATATACTGAACTTGTTCACTGTACTGCAGTAACAGAAAAAATGACAAAAAATGAGCGTAACTCCCTCACTCATACGCAGTGTTGGGCAAGTTACTTAAAAAAATTTAATTAAACTACTGATTACTGATTACTCTCTTGAAAAGTAATCAAATTACTAATGTGATTACTTTATTACTTGAGTAATTAGTTACATTACTAGTTAGATTACTAGTTACTTCTCCACCCTCTCAAGAAACTCTTAAGTCAGCTCGTCTGGTCACTCTAGCTCAAACACACTCTTAAGTCAACTCAAACACACTTTATTATTAAGTGTTACAAACCTACGACAACTCACATAATGTTGTTGCCTTTAACTGAGATTAATTTAAAGTAAAGGCTATATTTCCAGTTACTGAACGCGAACTTCTGACTCTCCATGCGCTGTTTGTTTTCATTTGAGCTGGTGTCGCATGCAGGTCTCCTGTAGATGACGTCACGCGTGCGCCTGTCAGGCAGACATCTGCCGGCCGCTGACAGGTTACTGTGAACTTGATTTTATTACTAATGCAGCGGTAACGCAACATTACTTGAACTGTAACGGTAATCTAATTACCAATTTTAAAATTATAACGATTACTGATTACTGTGTTACTAAAAAAAATCTAATTACAGTAATGTTACTGCCCAACACTGCTCATACGCCACATTATCGCGTATACTTCCACCGTGCACAACAAAACTAGTTATGGGAGGGAGCGCCGTAAACTCAAAATGTTGTATGTCAAGACTGTTGTAACCCGAGGACTCCCTATATACATATATTAGAAATACTTCAAACTATTAGAAACACTTCAAACAAATCACAGCAACACAGATTTGCTGCATCCTTTCCAAGTTTTTCACATTTTCAAGCTGGCAGACACACACAAACTTGAGAGAGAGAGTGAGAGAGACAGAGAGAGAGAGAAAGAGAAAAGAGAGTGAAAGAGAGTGAGAGATTTAGTCGATAGATAGATGCAAGGCTTCAGTCATGATTTGTGTAAAATAAAAAACATAAAGTTACTGAAAGTGAGAGGAGATTCCATTTAACCAAGTATTCTGTTTAATCTTGGTCCATGAATCTGACAAGTAATATTTTGTAGATAATACTGAGACACAAGGAACAATTTTCCAGCACAAAATGTTTTATTACCCTCTAATAGCTTTGTGGTATGGCACTCACACGACCTCTGACCAGGGATGCTCAGAAATGGCCATAAATACTGCTAACAGGTCAGCACTGAACTTCAAGTGGCCCCTTTAACACTTCTCTGTTAAACATCAAAAATAACACTCCACATTTCTTACTGATTTTAATAACTCCCAGCAGAATGAGTTTGTGAGCTTTCTTGCAGAAACAGGCCACTGACCACTCTTTAAACACACTCTGGCCATTTTACAGACTGCAAGCCGGACATGGCTTAAAAGCTTGCAGACCACACAGCTGACCCTAACCATAAAATGTGCCAACTTAGGAAGAGTTTGTACTTTGTATAGCATGTGTAATTTTCTTTCTTATGCCTTTTGAAATTGCTAGCTCTTCATTATGTGAATATTTAATGATGGATAAGCAAATAGAAATGGTCCAGAGAGACTTTGAGTGACTATCAATGAATTCCTTTTAACTTTACTTACATTAAAAGGTTAACACACAGTAGCTGTGTATATATGTTTTAGATTTGCTGTTGAAAGTATTCATGACCAGGAATCTTTATATATTCTATCTATTGACTGACTCTGTCTC
>JBBPCY010073753.1:0-10108 GCA_037974405.1 Brachyalestes nurse | reverse complement strand
ATGTTCTCAGCTGTGGTGTGGAAGACCATAAGTTATTTTACAGCGACCCCCCGTGGTCGCCGAGTGAAACCGTGACATGTGTCTTCATTTCAGATAGCAAAGAAACAAAATGTGAATATTTGAAAGGAAAGGGGTGATTCTTTTCTGTACCCTCTGTAACGGGTAACACTGACTGTGACACATTTCATACACAACTTAACTAGACAGCTAGCTAGAAAACTGTTTGAGAAAACAAATCTTTTGGTTGTGAATCAGTATAACTAAGTTCCTAGGTTAAGTAATAAGTAAGGGAACTGGTCCCTTTATAAGGGAACTAATTTATTGCTATGTTCATTAGGTCACTTCATCCTTTGTGACTGTGCATGTTAGGGCTGGCTTGAATAATTTGAATACTTGAGTATTTGTTTGTTACATTGATGCTGAAATCTGTGTTTAGTATTCAGAAGTTTCACACTTTTTTTCCAACATATGTAGTTTAAACACAGTTTGTCAGCCAGGGTTTAAAAAAAGACAGTGATTGTTACTACATGGTAAAATAAATAACTACATTAGAGCTGGTTTAGTTCAGTCATTCACGTCACCTACAAAGTGTACTGCACTGAAGCTGAAAGGGTAACGATGCCTGGAATCATTTTAAATCACAAAATCTACATTATGAGGCTTGCATGAAGGTATAAGTTTGATTAACCACTTCAAAAATAAAAGTACTCTGGTGAGGGCAAGGCAGAAACCAAAAGCTCAATTTCTAACCTCTTTGTTGGGTGCCTTCTGGCAAGACTTTTGTCACTGTTAACTAAAATCCTGATATTGATCAAACATAATAAAATAATTGTTATTTGGCAATTATTTGTTATTTGTTAGCCTCTTAATGACCAAGTGTCTCACAAAAACTGTGTTTGAACGAGAGACTACAACTGCAGTACATGTAACCATCTTACTACAAATAAAATAGTAATTGGAAGTGCAGTTTGAAGTGCAGTTACGAAAATACTTAAAACAGTGGTTAATTATAGCAAATATTTCAAAAGGCTGATGGTGAGAATTGGAAAAATGAGTGAGCACTCCTTGGAAAAACAACGAGAAAAATACTATTCAGCCCAGCCCTAGAACATGCCTGATCCAGCAATTAACAGTCAGTCAATTTGGGTCATTGACTAATATTTTAACAGGATTGCTCAGCACTCCATCAAACAATAATAATAACAAAGAAAAAATTCAAAGTAAGACCAAATCAATACATCAAGCTAATCTAGTTCCCTCTGGAAATTTGACAGATCAATAAATAAGTATTGTATATAACATGGGTGCCAAAAGCCTTTGTAATGTGGTGGGACAGATGTCTCGTATGTCTCGTTGTCACATCTGCGCCGCCTCCGTTACGTCACCTGCGGGATCCCTCGCCGGAATACTGATCTGGGAAATCCCCCGATGTCTCCATGTGTTGGTTTGTTTATGTTTAGAGTGGTGCCTTGCAACACACCTGAATTGTGGGGGTCCCAGGACTCACATTTAATCAACATTGCTGGGCGCCTGCTTTATCAAGCACCTGTGTTAGGTCTGTCTTTGTGTTAAGCCTTGTTTAAGTTATATTACCCCATGATTGGTGATTGGTGTTTGTGTCCCCCCCTCCCCTTGTGTCTCTAGTTAAAGCGACAGCTGATCCAGAGTCCTGCCTGCTGTTTCCCTCATACCTACTCGTGTTCGAGTGCAAGGCCCCCCTTCTCTAGACAGCCACATTAATGAGGCCCCCCAACCCCCTATTCAGACTACACAGGTTCAGATTCAAACTTTATTGAAATACAGCTTCCTTTTCTAATTGAGTGAAACAAATGCAATAACAAATGGTGCAATTTCACCACTGTGGGAGAAATAAAGAGCATACTGAAGAACAAGAATAAACAACTGTCTCCACAAAAATGGCTGGGAAAATTAACCAGTTCCCAGTCAGAAAAAACTTAAAAGTTGGTGCGCCCCTCTGCAATACCTGTGCGCCCCCCAGTTTGGGAACCACTGATTTAATGCATGCAAAGACTCTTTCATAAAAAAAAAACTTCACTCACTTCTCAAGCTATAAAACATTTAACATAAAAATGCTAATGGAAATTTAGTATTTAAAATTTAGATCTGAAAATGTACCCTGCTAATATGCTGTATAATTTGGCTACCGTTCTATGCTTCTTTTAGAACCCACTTAGATGATGTTGGTTTGTTTAATAGATAACGAAGCAGCTGGAAATTGGTGTATTTAATGACACGTGTTTCAGGCTGTCATGTCTACGGAATAAAAAATGATATGCTTCATTATTACAGTATCTGAATGACCTGAATGATAAACAGGGAATCTGTAAATTAAGCCATGTTCTAAGTTTGAATACTATACACAAGGGGGACTTACAAGCTTTAACCACTTGTTTGTGCATAACTGAAAAGGGGGAACCCACACAAGAATGATCTCACAAATATGATCATGTTTATAGCTACAAATTATGTACTTACTCGAGATGTGGAAATAAGTTTAATCAAAAGGTTTCACAACACAAAATATCGGAGGACCTTCACTCCGATCACACCAGCCATAAACACAAACAAGGGACTCTGCTGCAGAATCGTATTCTTGTGTTCAGTCCTCTTTTCAAGCCCTCTGTATCACTGGGGCAGGTACAAGTTTTATCCGCTCTGCGGGGTTCTTCATGATGAGCTTGTCCCTTTCCTTTTCAAACTCGGGAACACACACACAGGACAAGCCTTCCACTTTCCCACACGTTCTCACAGAACACACACAACGACATGGAATGGGGTGACCACACAAAGATTCTGAGGCACGGCTGGCTATTTTAATTCACACACCTCCCTCACACAGCCAATCACACAACAGGGACGATCAACTACTAAACAAGCCTCACTTAATACAAACACAAAACAGATGGGGAAAGTATGCATTTAAGAGAAATATGAAACATAACACACCTGCACAAAGCATATCAAAATGAAAACGTTGGTCCTCCATACATTTACACCTCCAACTCCTTAAACAGCACACAAACAGTGTTACAGCTAGTTAAGCTAGCCTATGTAAACATAGCTGGAATCCACTGTGAGGCTAGCCCCCCTCATGTAGCGAGACAGAAAATCAAACGGTACACTCATCTCACAAAAATATGTGCAAAAAATATATATGAGTGCAAATAAACTTATGGATGACACTTTTTAATATTAATATTTATCATATTTATTCTCTGCTAATATCACCCAGCCTACCTCTATCCAAAAGTATATTGAAACAGGAAAGAGGGAGGGGGGATAAAGACTGATAAAGCAAGGGGGGAGAAGGAGGAGCTAAAATACAAACTAGATCTATTGTGCAATTATATACTAAGACATAAGTGTTCATTTCAACCTGTTACACAGGCAATAAGGAAGTCACTAAACTCCCTTAATTTAAGACATTCCTTGACCAGGAATTCAATTTTCCCCGGAAGGTTACAAGGGGGAGGCCATAGTGTTTCTTAAGTGCATCCCAAGCCTGTGTGTATGCTTCCCCATTATTTCTACAAAATGTTCCTTTCAACACTGAAAATGCTTTTCTACCAATATATATATTTTTTCAAATAGAACAGCCTGTGTGCTGGATTTGTACAGCTTTTTTAATTAAAACCTTGAAGCAGGTGCTCCACACAAATTTGAGTGGTACCCCTCTCTAGAATGTAGTTTATTTTCAGTCCAAGGAGAGACTAAGGTGTCTTGGATAGCTTGGGCACATACATTGATAGCACACCATTTTGGGAACTGTGCAACATCTGCCCTTTTGACCACATTACTGCCTTGCTGACTATCATGTTCAGCTCTTGATACTGTAGATCTTTTGAGTTATTTTTGGAGCAATTCTTTCTCTACCTCTGTGTTCTTTCTCTAGTCTTTGTTACCAGCCTCTGTATGATGCCTTTTCAGGAGTGCAATGCTTTTGTTTTAATTCATATTTTTCTGAAGCTATAATTTCACTTTCAGTTTTAGGGCATTTTTTGGAACTTCTACATTAAAATGTACATTTGTGCACATAAACTGTTTTGCTATCATTCTTGCTATCTCATGCTTTCTAAACTCAAGCATTTTTTTCTGTTGAGTGTTTTACTCTATCAGGTTGTCTCACCTCTTGATCAACTCAAGATGCTGACTCATGGAGCTCTACCTTATGTATTTTAATATCTGCAAAAATTTCAGCTATGTGCTCTTTCTATTATTTTGTTTTTCAGCGTTTTCAATTTGTGTTTCTCAGTTCTTCTGTAATTCTACTTTCTCGTTTTCCAGTGTGAGAATTAGTTGCTCTGATAAACCAATTTCTGAAGTACCCTGTCCCACTTTTAGATATGTTGAAACCCCACAATTAAAATATTAACAATGAAATCCAACCACAGAAACACAAATGAAACACAATGTCAAATATAACATAAGATAAGGACCAACGGAATTTAAGGTGCAGGTGACTCCGTGTGAGGCATATAGTTAAGACATGAATAAAAAACTAAAAAAGTTAATAACGAATAAAAAAGTTAATAACAAACAAATAGTTATAGTAGTATAGAAATTGCACTGGTAGAATAAATATGAAAATACAAAATACAAATTGCACTGCATTTTTAGTCTATTGCACATGTGAGAAGGCACTGCACATTATGTAGACATTAGAGATATTGCACATTATGGCTAACAGTTTTTGAGTTCAGGCTCATGATTGCTTTTGAATAAAAGCTGTTTTTAAGGCTGTTTGTCCTGGTTATCATTTGATGGCAAAAGCTGGAAGAGGCAATGACTGGGGTGTGATGAGTCCTGTGAAATGTCTATTGCTTTTCCTGTGGCATCGGGAGGTGTACATTTGTTCCAGGGTGGGAGGGGGCAGCCAATTTTGTTTTTTCCGCTGACTTGATGACCCTGTGGAACGCTTTCCTTTCTGAGGAAAAGGAAGTGCAGCTGCCATACCACAGTCCGTACGTAAGTACACTTTCTATGGAACAGTGGTAAAAGGTGAGGAGCAGATTTTTGGGGAGCTGTTTTTTCTTAGGATTCTCAGAAAATACAGTCTGCTGCGCCTTCTTCAGCACCTTCTTGGTGTTGGCGCTCCAGGTCAGGTCATCCTCCAACTCAGTGCCCAGGAACCTGAACACCAGGACCCTCTCCACACAGGCCCCGCCGATGATGTCAGTTTAATTTTTTCTGAAGTCAATAAAAAGCTCCTTTGTTTATGTGGTATTAAGGAGCAGGTTGTTGACTCTGCACCACTCTGACAGCTGTTCAACCTCATCCTTGTATGCCAGCTCACTCCTTGCCTGAGATGAGTCCGACCACCGTCATGTCATCCACGAATTTAATGATCTTGTTGCTGGGGTGTGAGGGGACACAGTCATATGTGTAGATGGTATAGAGGAACAGGCTGAGCACACACCCCTGCTGCGACCCGGTGCTGAGGCTAAGAGCAGTGGAGGTGTGGGGGCCCAGCCTGACCCGGTGGGAGCGACCTGACAGAAAGTCCAGTATCCAGCTGCAGGTGAGAAGTCTGATGGAAGTCCCAGATCTGCCAGTCTGGACACCAGCCGTTGTGGGAGGATGGTGTTAAACGCTGAGCTGAAGTCCAAGAACAGTCTAACCTGTTTTCCAAAAGGTATCGTTTTTTTTTTACTGCAAACTACATTGTTCCTAGATGTCACGTCGCTGTTCTCTTGTGGCTGGACTGAGTAACTGCTGCAGCAAATCCTTTTTGCGCTTCCTCTGCGCTGGATTGGTTGATTGCAGTCCTCGTAGTCACGTCAAATAAATTCTGGGAAATGTAGGCAGACTGTCACATGGCATATGGTACTGGAGTCTTAAGGTGGCATTTACGTTTATATTTACGGCATTTATCAGACGCTCTTATACTAAGAAAACATACATCAGTGCTTAAGTAGTCCACATCTGTTCTTCATACCTGAAAAGCTATAAGTAAACTGCAAGGATACAATATCTAGACCACAGGTAAATGTTCACAAATGAGTCCTTTATTACAAAGGGAGGATGGTATTTACACAAACAAATAAAACAAACAAATGAACACTGCTCCAGCATCAATGGTGCTGGCCATATAGTTTATCAGGTTAGTTCTAACTCGGTCATACATTAGCATTTCACACACTTAACGTGTCTCTCACAATAACATATGAGAAACCCTATGGGACATTAGCCATACTTGGTCTCACATGCACAATACTCTTCCACAAACACTACCACACCCTCAATCATGTGCAGTCATGCTGTCCTTTTTTTTACTAGTATACTCCTTTACACAGATTACTCTTATCTTTGACACTTTGACACATTTCTCTTTAACACAGATAACTATATTCTTTGACACATTTTATACTATCATACACATATCCACAAAAGATAGTTGTGCGCCCCTCATTGATATCCTCCAGGGATTCATAATGCACCTGCACCCATACTTCTACTTCAAGAGGGTCAAACTGATGGAACCAGTGCTTCACCAGGACATCTGCCACCGTGCTAGCCCGCTGGTCCTTGTTGGGTATAGCCTGGGTATATGTCAAAAACACTTCAGTTAAGACACATTCTCTCTCCCATCAACAAGTATGGCCTGTAGCAAGTGATCTTACTAATTGTAGTGTACATTCCACACCTTGATGTCTGTGGGCATCATGCAGACTCGACAGTACATTAGTCTGCAAACATTTTGGCACTAAGATTTGATATCTGGTTGTACCTCCTTCTACAGAACCAGTCCTCAGAGGAGCACTGCATCTCTCCTCCACCTGACCACTGACAGAACAGTTCCTGTAAATCTTTTGACAACTGAGCTTTCTCTCTTGCACCAAGAGGCATCCCCCCTTTCCAATGATGCCAAAAAGGTCCCATCACCAGGCCAAGACACTGTAATGAGGACAGATCAGCTGAACCCAGACCTGGAAAAGCAGCCACCTCTGACTGAGCACCAGAAAATACTTCCACCAAATCTTTCCTTTGTATTCCATATACTGCCGTGACAGCACATCTGCATTCCTGGTTTTAGAGCCCGGGCGACAACAAAACTAAAGATTAAAGGATGCGAGCTGAGATGCCCAGTGCTGTTCTCCTGCTCCCATTTTAGCTGTTTTTAAAGGTCCCATGACATGAAAATTTTACTTTGTAAGATTTACTTTGTAAGATTTTTAACCTTAATACGAGTTCCCCCAGCCTGATTGTGGTCCTGCAGTGGCGTGATATGTGTAAAGCGTGCGTTGATCATCCTGCTCCGTCGTTCAGAGAGAGATAGCTCAGATGGCCCAAACTGGAATTTAGCTCCTTATGTCCTCATAAGGGGAAATGATCCCTCCCCTGTCTTGTTCTTTGCCCACCCAGAGAGTTTTGAGCCTCCCCTAAAAAATTAGCTCCACCGACAGTCATGGCTTGCAGACGAGTGAAGCATGGCAGTTGCTCTGTGCTTGGATGTAAAAATGAGCACAAATGTTTTTTTTTGTTCCTTCATGCAAGCCTGTGGGTTAATTTGATTAACCCGCCGACACGACTTCCAAAAAACGCGTATGTCTGCGCCAACATTTCATCGAAAACTGTTTACTCAACTTGGGGCAATACAGAGGTGGTCTTGCTGAACTGCTGAAAATTAAGTCTGGATCAGTACCAACTCTTCCTGGACAAGTAAGTCAACTTAACGCTATACAATTTTGTTGCTTTGCTGTATATGGTTACTAAGCTTTTTACTCTTAGAATGTGGCTGTAACATTAGCTCTGCAGCTAAGAGCTAACAGCGCAGTTAGCAGGCTACTGTCGCTAATGTAAAGGTAGATGTGTAATACACACGTTAACTCGAGTATTGTACTTTGTTATTTGGATAACCATGCTGCTGTTGAGTGTTATGTCTGAAATCTGCCTTTCCCCTCATTGAAATGACTGAGTGAGCACCTCTGTGAACCAAGGTGATCAGATGAGAACGGGTCTATAGGCACTGATCTCAACTGCTTGGCTATCAAGGAAACCTAATCTCACTACTGACAAATACAACTGTGTTATCAGCTACGTGACCGCAGTAGCCATGGCTATACAGCATAAACATTCGCACATGGTACCGTGCCTGTAGCTGGCCCCTCCCCACCCTCCTCCTCGCCCCGCCTCTCAGAAACTGCATGTTCAGGTTAAGTCTCATTGTGGGACTGGTTCTAAGTGGCTGTAATTCTGCACCAAGGTTGAATTTCGGAAAGACACTTCAGTTACAGTATTAGGAGACCACTAGGATCTATATAAAAGCACAACAAATCAGCATATCATGGGACCTTTAAAGTGTTTGTACCCCAAATGTAATTGCACTTTTGTTCATATAGCAGTACTTCATAAGTGCGCAATACATTACTTTTGATTTCAACATTTAGTGTTGCGTATAACAGTGTGATTAATCATGATTTGTCGCAGAAATTTGTGCAATTAATCGTGATAAAACAATGGAATCATTGCCTAACTTTTATTTTATTTTTATATATAAATTACTTACATGCGGATGGTCTGGTCTTTTTTGGGGATCTTCCAAAACGTAAAGAGAAGATAAATTTGCTGATCCTCATTCAGAAGCTGTTTCTGGGATGAGGTGCTCTTCAAATAAGCCTGCAATGCCTGCACAGCCTTCTTCACCTGCAATCCAGGTAGCACGGTATAAATCACAATCATTCACAGACACAACCAATAAAATGTAGAAGAAAAGTATAATACAGCATCCAACCATAGACTTCTGCAAACATCAGGACACAGTTGCAGGTTTCGTATTTACCCAGTAATGTCTTTACAAAAAAAAGCTTTACAGTGAAATTACACAATCCGTAGGGTTTATAGTTAGGAATACAAATAGGGTCTAAACGTTTCTGAACATCTCGCTTTTCCTTCTAAAATTCAGTCAGTGAACCAATAAAAACACTCAGAACGTACTTTTTTCATTACCAATAAGAGCTGACCAGCTTAACGTTCTATTAACCCGTTCTTTCAGATTTACTCAGTAATTAACAACTTCTACAGTTGCGAAGTGCAAGAATTTGGTCGCTCTGTAGATCAGAACACAAAAGAGACCACGTGTGTTCGTGAACAGTTTAATGGTAACACGGTGGTCAACCTCCGACCTTCGCAGAGCTTTTACACTGGAATTTACTAACTTCTAAACGTAGAGATGTAGCTAAAATAGGACGATAATTAATTTAACAAGAAAAAAAGTTACCTAGCGAAATTAATGTAACGTATACTGAATAACCGACTCATACAACGCTTGTTAGCCTACTAGCTACCACATGGCAAACGTTTTAGTCAATAAATTACGTTCCACACGCACCGACTCAATCGTATTTATTTTTTAATATATATATATTTATATACATCTCCAACTTACCGTCAAACTGAAAAAAAATATTACCTGATATATATCGACACTGATCTGCTCTCCTTGTGCAGGGTCCATGATACAAGCGTGGAAGAACTACAACACGCATGCGCTAGACATGTAATTACGTCAAGACGCTACTGACCCACCACGAGTACACGCCTTAATAAAAGCATTATCATTAACTTAGTTTTTAACCATTAAACTAGTTTGAAATTATCATTCGTAATACAAAATCCATATAAAAATCTGAGCTAAATAATTAGTTATCTTATCTCCCTCCAACATAAATCTAAAGAAATGTTCCAAATCAGATCACATTTACCTTATTAAATCGAGTCTTTATGTCACGGCTGGAAAAAAAATTATAAAGATAATGCACTAAGAAACTGTTCGTAGCCAAGAGAATAGTGTGCGAGCGTGATAACAGAACTAAATCTCTCCAGTCCGGCCGGCAGGTGGTATTTATGTTTACTCACTTGACTTTGAGTGCTTCTTAAAACCTATTTTCAGGATTGAAAGTGGTATGTCTTCCTCTCTTGACAGGTGGGCTTTCAAATATACTGAGACTAAAACAAAAAAATTACACAGCCTAGAACAGGGGTGCCCAAACCTATCCAGAAAGGGCCGCTATGGGTGCAGGTTTTCGTTCCAACCAAGCAGGAGGCATACCTGATTCCACCTCTGTAATCAGTGGCCTTGGTTTTCAGT